>SKCR01024350.1:0-139228 GCA_019454045.1 Zanthoxylum bungeanum
TTCCACAATGTCAAAAAAAAAAAAAGAGTTTAGATACATCACCTGATTCGTAGTGGGATTGACAATTGAATTTAGAACACTGCTGCTACAAGAAATGTTATATTTAACGTTTACAACAATAAATCAAAACATTAAAATAGTAAATTGAAATGTAAGTTGTGATTGTGGTGTTAGACAATTATGACCCATAGCGTCACCGTTTGTAAAAGACATTGTGTTTTGTACAAAATTGACTATGTAATATTGAAATTGCCTTTTATCATTTCGTAATTCATTTACTATTACATATAAATGGTAAAAGTCCATATGATTAGTTCCGGATTGAGATGATATGAGACAGTATCAATCCATAAAGGTTTAATCATTAAATATCCCTAGTCGTAGTATTATCGAGACTGGACATCGATAATGCGGAATAGACTAGTATTGCACTTGTGCGCGTTGTGAGGGCATAACGGCACAGTTCTCATATGTTTAAGTATAGGATACTTATGCAAGTGCGATAGGAGGTTGTGTTTTACCGATGGTACGGAAAACAGCTTCGCTCTGGATAGACCCCGCGGAATCCCATTGGTAGTATGT
Source organism: Zanthoxylum bungeanum (assembly GCA_019454045.1). NCBI lineage: Eukaryota > Viridiplantae > Streptophyta > Magnoliopsida > Sapindales > Rutaceae > Zanthoxylum > Zanthoxylum bungeanum. The sequence continues at coordinate 583 of SKCR01024350.1, forward strand.
ATATGTGTCTACGGGAGTCCGCGTCAGGGTAGATGTATTTGGTCTTAACCTGAGACTTACATCGCTAATACTTGCGACAATCGGTAAACTTTGGTTTTGGTCGTCCAGGACTTTAACAGGTTCTGTGTACGCCTCTATTGGGTTTATCGAGAATCGTAGTGTATTGGATGTGATGTCAAGACGGAACCGATTCAAAGAGACTAGTTGTTTGATATCCGATATGTGCTTCGTACGGGGCAGACACTATTCCAGCCCCAGGCCTAGCACATGACATCTGATACTGGATCGTAATACGAGATACTAGGTATTCTACGTCTGACATAGATTATATATTCCAGTAAGAATATTTCTGGAGAATTGGGTAGGCACGGTGCTTTGCTAGAAGCCAACCATGTCTTGTAAATCGGTAAGCACGTAGTACGAGGTACTCGCTTTATCGGATAGTCCGATAACCGGATTTACTGCCAACATATCCAGAGATCTCTTGGGTCGCTTCCCAAGGATTCACCGATGACAGTTGACTTAAATTGGAATTAATCTGGGATTAATTAAGAGAGAGAAAATTAATCTGGGATTAATATGGGCTTTGTTTAATCTGGGATTAAAAGTGTACAGTGGCGAAAGAACGCGATTATTTGGAATTAATCGGTAAAATAAATTTAATAGTTAAATTTGATTTTTCTATTTAATTTATTCAAACGGGCTAAAATTAATATATCGGATATATTAAAATGGATTGGATTTCATTACGAGATTAAAGTCGGACTTTAATGCGAACGAACGAATTAATTTAGAATTAGTTCGTGAACGACGTTCGTATATATTTACGAGGCATCGTTATTTAATTAAATTGGATTTAATTATTTAGCGACGAAGGATCGTTTAATCGGATTAAACGGAACCGAGCCGCGTCAAATGCCCGTAGAGATATTTGAATTTCGATTCAAATATTTGGAGCCAAAAGTGTGGTAGGTGTTCCCACCACACAACTACCTTGTTTTTACTTTTTAGAAACCATTTACCAATCTCTACCTTGTTTGGGTAAAAGGTGAAATGGTTTTACTAAAAGGTGAAAACAAAAAGGCTAGACACACACATTTTGGCCAAGACATTCATAAGATGAAAAATTGAAAACCCTAGACCTTGGTCTTCTCTCTTTGGCCAAACCTCTCCCTCTCCTCTCTTTGATTTGATTTTCAAATCATCAAAAGCTAGCACTTTGGAAGTGAACAAAGGTGATAGGGAAACTCCTCAATAGCTTGGAATCATCCTAAAGCTGGATTCATCATAAAGCTTGGATCTTGGAGATCTTGGATCTCAAATTTTTAAAAGCCAAAACTCATTGTAAGTATATTCCGCACCTTATAATGATCAACTCTTTTATTATGCATGCTTATTAGATCCTTATTTTGTTCTTGGAACACTAACAATGGTATCAGAGCCTAATTGGCATGATAATTTTAGGTCTTGAATCATTTGCTTATTTTGAGCATGATTTTGAAATGATGCTTTGAGTATTTACAACTAACTGAGTTATGCATGATTAGATTTCTTTTTGATTTTGATATTTTATTTATTTAAAATGATTGTTTGCTTTTTAATTTTGAAATTAATTGTTATGTTAATAGATGTATAATTTGCATAATATCAAGATCAAAAAAATAAAAAACAAAAATGATAAATTATTATGCAACAGAATTTATTTGCACTGCAGTTTTTGTTTTTTGTAACATGAAATAATGTGTTTGGATGCATGTTTAAATGATGATAGTTGGTTTAATATGATTAGAATCAATGTCTATAATGTTCATGTTAAAATCAAAGTGCATGTTGAGCATGAAATGATGATCTTAGGCTTCAATATGTCTCAAGCATGCAATGATGTGTTTTGGCTTGATTTTATGTTAAGCATGAATTATTAGTTTAAGCATGATTAATTAAGTTAATTAATATTTTGGAAATATTGAGTTTAATTAATTAATTATGGCTAATACACTTTAATTAAAATAATTGTGATATTTGGAATATTATAATTATGATAAATGCCTTTAAAATTGAATTGGGCTAAAAGTGTGTATTTGGGCCTAATGGGCTTGGTTTGACCAAGTTTGGTTTTGGACTTTTGGATTGGATCCAATTGGGCCCAAAACCAATTCCATGAAGTCCAAATACATCACTTGGCCCTTTAAAGTATTTGATTGGGCCTAATGGGCCTAAATTGATTTGATGGCAATAGGGTGATTCCTATTGGGCCTTGGCATTTTGGGTTTGATCCATTATGGCCAAAGCCCATGCCTTAAGAATCAATTAAAAGCCCATTGGACTTTAATTAATGACATTGGATGTTATTGGGCCTTTGAGACCCATCAAGATTGGATTTGGAATCCAAGTCTTTAAGGCAACTATGTAAGTGTAAATATTTAATTTGGAATTAAATAAGAATTAGTATTGAATACAAATAAATTGGATTTAAGTTGTAGTTCGATATAATTCAAGAATACGTACTCAAAAGTATTTATTCTTAAACGAGTTGGACTCGCGCAAATCAAATCATTGTTTGAACATTGGATGGTCATTAATCAAAGATTAATTAATTGGATTAGATTGATTGTAATAAACATGTTTTGATTGAATACATAAATGTGATGTATGAATAACGTATATCGGATGGATATTAGAAGGGCAAGGGCAATTTTGGAAATTGTAATAAGTTTAGAATTTATTAAATTGGACCTGCGTGTCCAGCCTTTAATCTCATTACTCCTTGTAATTCTCTTCTCACCTATTCCCCTCAATGTATATGAGGTTTCTTTATTGTATTTTGTAAAAGGGTAGGAGTTAGAATAGTTCTAGTCGGGGAGAGGAAAGGGAGTGATTTGTTCTAGGAACAATCTGTTTAAATATCCATCCGCATATCGTTATTAATTTACTTTTGCGCCTTATGATGTTTTAGAAGCATGCTTAAGGGTGTATGATGAGACCTAATCAAAGATAATAAATTGGATGCCAATTTACGCGAAAAACCCTCAAAAATATTAAGCGTTTTTCCTTCCGTTGAGTGATTCTTACTCAAGATCCAAAGTTGGCATTGGCTTGTTGGCCAAAGTCAAGGCCTTTGTCAATTGAGGATGTGTTTGAATCATGAAGGTTTTGTTACATATCGGTGTCTTGTCCAAGTTGTGATTTGTTGGCCAAAGTCAAGATCACTTCTTGTCCATCGACATTGATTACGAAACTTTCCATGTCAATGGGTCCCGCTTAACTGGAATCATTAAGCTTGTTGTGCCAAAGCCAAGGCTTAGTTGATTCAGAGGAAAAAGGTTAGGAAAATATGTTTGACATATTGACATATATAAAGTATATGTGTTTCGGACTTGGATGTCCACCTACCGGATCTAGGAATTGGATGAGATCCAATTGATCTTCGAGATCTACCTAGTTAAGTTTCATACAGCTTGTTGGCCAAAGTCAAGGTTGTATGTTATTTAACGGGATCCTAGCCCACTAGGAAACTAGGTTTCCCGAGTACTCGACAGAGGGTTAGAGGCTCGCCGAAAAATAGTGGGAGGCTAGTATTGAATTTGCAATTTCATTCAGATACTTAGCTTTACGCGCTTTCAAATAATTTCGTCAATATTACTTTATTAGTTGGACTAATATATTGTTATTTTTCTATGTAACAGTTAGACTGTACCCATTATCGTTGACTAGATAGTTAGACTATCGTAGATCAAGATGACTGGCAAAGGAAATGTCCGTGATATTATCATGGGAGATAATGTCTTCAAGGGCACAAATTTTGCTGATTGGGAAATGAACCTTAGGATTGTCCTAGGTTCAGAGAGGCTGTTGTATACTACACAAAGACCTCTTGGGCCAAAACCCGGACCGACTGAGACACTTGAGCTGGAGCTTTGGAAGACTCACAGCGATGATTGTGACACAACTCAGTCAATTATGCTTGCTTCGATGACTCAGCACTTTCGCAGACAAAATAGGGACTTGGATCCTTATAATATGTTGGCAAGGTTGCAAGATCTGCATCGCTCTAACAAGAGGATGCAGAGGTACGAGTTAGTCAGGAAGCTCTTTCGCTCACGCATGACAGATGGCATGTCCGTTGAGTCCCACGTGGCTCAGATGGTCGCCGACATCGATGAGCTGGCCAGCATGGGGATTGTCTTTGAGGCAGAGATTACTGTGGACATGGTCCTGCAATCCCTCCCCGATACTTGGAGACAGTTCATCATAAATTATAATTTGATGAACACCAGTGATACTCTTGGAGAGTTACTGTCAACTCTCAAGGAGGCTGAAAAGGAGTTTCAAAAGGGCAACAAGCGCGAGGCGCACTTTGCATCGACATCTCATGGACCTAAGGCTGGGCCCAAGGCAACTGGAGGTGTGCGAAAGAAGAAGCATATGCAAAAGGGCAAGGCCAAAAAGTCAAAGGCTTCTGGGAAGCCAAAGGACAAATCTCAAGATGTTTGCCTACAGTGCGGCAAGCGGGGTCACTGGAAGCGTGACTGCCGCGAGTACAAGGCGCTTCAGAAGGAGATAAAGGCGGGCAAGGCACCGGCCTCAGGTATGTTTGTTATTGAGATAAACATGGCTACTTCTAGCTTTAAAAATTGGATTTTTGATTCTGGTTGTGGTACTCATATATGTACTGATGCGCAGGATCTGCAGATTAGCAGGAGACTGGCTTCAGGAGAGATTGATCTGCGTGTTGGAAACGGGACACCTGTTGCTGTTTTGGCCGTGGGCACTTTTGTTTTAGAACTGCCTTCGGGACATGTACTTAAACTATCAGACTGTTATTATGTACCTAGTTTGACTAGGAATATTATCTCTGTATCTTGTTTGACCCAATGCGGGTACACTTTTGTATTCCGAAACACTGGGTGTTTTGTTTATAAAGATGATTTTGAGATATGTTCAGCTGATGCTAATAATGGTCTTTATATTTTGAATATAAATCAATCTCAAACATATAATGTAACAAACAAAAGGCTCAAACTAAGTAACAAAGATGAGACTTACATGTGGCATTGTCGTCTAGGACACATTAACAAGACTCGCATATCCACACTTTCGAAGAGTGGGTACTTGGACGGATTTGATCCAAATTCATATGACGTCTGCGAATCTTGCTTATTAGGCAAAATGCCTAAATCACCTTTTAGCGGTAAAGGTGTACGCGCCACCGAACTGTTAGCCCTCGTTCATAGTGACGTTTGTGGGCCCATGTCTAGCCAGGCTAGAGGTGGATTTGAATACTTCGTAACCTTTACGGATGATGCATCGCGTTATGGTTATGTGTATCTTATGAGACACAAGTCGGAAACTTTTGAGAAATTCAAAGAGTTTCGACACGAAGTTGAAAAACAGACCGGCAAGAGTATAAAGACATTACGGTCAGACCGTGGTGGCGAGTACTTGAGCAATGAGTTTCTAGATTACTTGAAAGAATATGGTATTCTTTCACAGTGGACTCCTCCTGGAACACCGCAATTAAACGGTGTATCCGAACGGAGAAACCGAACTCTGTTGGACATGGTAAGGTCTATGATGAGTCGCACTGAGCTACCTATTTCCTTCTGGGGATATGCATTAAACAGTGCAGTTCTTATTTTGAATAAGGTTCCGTCAAAGTCTGTACAACAGACACCATATGAGATATGGACAGGAAAGAAACCGGGTTTCTCATTCCTAAAGATTTGGGGATGCTGGGCATACGTCAAACGTTTGGAAGGTACCAAACTTGAACCCAAATCGGATAAATGCCTATTCGTAGGATATCCTAGGGAAACCAAAGGATATTACTTCTATCACCCACGAGAGAACAAAGTATTTGTTGCTCTACATGCGGTTTTCCTTGAGAAGGAATTCCTAAATACAGTGGTAAGTGGGAGGAAAGTAGAACTCGATGAAAATCGGAGTGATACTGTTCCTGGCATAGAATCCTCAACGAACAAGAACAGTCCATCCGGGATGAGACTGTACCACAATCTTCTATTACACAAGGACCGCGTAGGTCGGAGAGAGTCAGGAACCAACCTGAGAGGTATGGGTTTCTGATCTCACCTCATGTAGATATTAATCTCATTGAGGAAGACGAACCGGCTACGTATGAGGAAGCGATACAAGATATCGATTCCACTTTATGGCAAGAGGCCATGAAGTCCGAAATGGATTCCATGTACACCAACCAAGTTTGGACACTGGTTGATGCACCAGAAGGCGTAAAGCCTATTGGATGCAAATGGATCTTCAAGAAGAAGACCGACATGGAAGGCAACGTACAAACGTACAAAGCTAGGCTTGTAGCGAAGGGTTATCGTCAACGACATGGTGTCGATTACGACGAAACTTTCTCTCTCACCCTTGCCATGATTAAATCCATTCGGATAATGCTTGCTATTGCTGCATATTTCGATTACGAGATATGGCAGATGGACGTTAAAACCGCTTTCCTTAACGGAAACCTTTTGGAGGATGTTTATATGCAACAGCCTGACGGTTTTATCGTGCCTAAACTTGCAAACAAGGTTTGTAAGTTAAATCGGTCCATTTATGGACTGAAGCAAGCATCGCGGTCATGGAACCAACGTTTTGATGAGATCATAAAAGAATATGATTTCATTCAAAACGAGGATGATCCTTGTGTATATAAGAAGGTTAGTGGGAGCGCACTGACATTCATTGTCCTTTATGTTGACGATGTATTGCTTATGGGCAATGACATTCCCATGTTAACATCGGTGAAAGCTTGGCTTTCATTAAAATTCTCCATGAAAGATCTGGGAGAAGCAGCCTTTATTCTAGGAATAAAGATCTACAGGGATAGATCTAGAAAGCTGCTTGGACTCTCTCAGAGTACGTACATTGACAAAGTGTTGAAAAGATTCAACATGGATCAGTCCAAGAGGGGACTGTTGCCAGTGTCACATGGCATCTCTCTATCTAAGGACATGTGTCCTAAAACTCAAGATGAGAGAAATAGCATGAGTCGGATACCGTTCGCCTCGGCAGTCGGATCGATCATGTATGCCATGATATGTACTCGACCTGATGTCTCGTATGCTTTGAGCATGTGTAGTCGCTATCAGGCCGATCCAGGTGATGGTCACTGGATGGCAGTTAAGAACATCCTTAAGTATCTTAGACGAACTAAGGATGCTTTCTTGATTTATGGAGATGGAGAACTTGAGGTAACTGGGTATACCGATGCAAGTTTCCAAACCGATAAAGACGACTCTAAGTCGCAATCCGGGTACATATTTTGTTTGAACAACGCAGTAAGCTGGAAATCTTCCAAGCAAGAGACTGTTGCCGATTCAACAACAGAAGCGGAGTATATTGCTGCATCTGAAGCAGCAAAAGAGGCAGTTTGGATCCGTAAATTCCTAATTGGATTAGGAGTAGTTCCGTTAGCAGCTGAGCCCGTTCCATTATTGTGTGACAATAACGGGGCTATAGCGCAGGCTAAGGAACCACGGTCTCATCAACGATCCAAGCATGTTCTTCGACGTTTCCATCTGATTCGTGAGATCATACATCGTGGCGATGTGAAGATCGAGAAGGTCGCATCAGATGACAACATTGCAGACCCGCTGACGAAAGCTATTTCACAGCAAAAGTTTGAGAAACACATACATAGTTCAGGTGTTAGATGCTTGAGTGACTGGCTATAGGCCAAGTGGGAGATTGTTAGACAATTATGACCCATAGCGTCACCGTTTGTAAAAGACATTGTGTTTTGTACAAAATTGACTATGTAATATTGAAATTGCCTTTTATCATTTCGTAATTCATTTACTATTACATATAAATGGTAAAAGTCCATATGATTAGTTCCGGATTGAGATGATATGAGACAGTATCAATCCATAAAGGTTTAATCATTAAATATCCCTAGTCGTAGTATTATCGAGACTGGACATCGATAATGCGGAATAGACTAGTATTGCACTTGTGCGCGTTGTGAGGCATAACGGCACAGTTCTCATATGTTTAAGTATAGGATACTTATGCAAGTGCGATAGGAGGTTGTGTTTTACCGATGGTACGGAAAACAGCTTCGCTCTGGATAGACCCCGCGGAATCCCATTGGTAGTATGTATATGTGTCTACGGGAGTCCGCGTCAGGGTAGATGTATTTGGTCTTAACCTGAGACTTACATCGCTAATACTTGCGACAATCGGTAAACTTTGGTTTTGGTCGTCCAGGGCTTTAACAGGTTCTGTGTACGCCTCTATTGGGTTTATCGAGAATCGTAGTGTATTGGATGTGATGTCAAGACGGAAGTGTCACTCCAGACATATGGAGATGATGATCACGCAGGGATTCATAACTCGTTCTCTATTGTGTTGCAACCATCGGGATAATGTGACAAGGTCATGATTATCCGATTCAAAGAGACTAGTTGTTTGATATCCGATATGTGCTTCGTACGGGGCAGACACTATTCCAGCCCCAGGCCTAGCACGTGACATCTGATACTGGATCGAAATACGAGATACTAGGTATTCTACGTCTGACATAGATTATATATTCCAGTAAGAATATTTCTGGAGAATTGGGTAGGCACGGTGCTTTGCTAGAAGCCAACCATGTCTTGTAAATCGGTAAGCACGTAGTACGAGGTACTCGCTTTATCGGATAGTCCGATAACCGGATTTACTGCCAACATATCCAGAGATCTCTTGGGTCGCTTCCCAAGGATTCACCGATGACAGTTGACTTAAATTGGAATTAATCTGGGATTAATTAAGAGAGAGAAAATTAATCTGGGATTAATATGGGCTTTGTTTAATCTGGGATTAAAAGTGTACAGTGGCGAAAGAACGCGATTAATTTGGAATTAATCGGTAAAATAAATTTAATAGTTAAATTTGATTTTTCTATTTAATTTATTCAAACGGGCTAAAATTAATATATCGGATATATTAAAATGGATTGGATTTCATTACGAGATTAAAGTCGGACTTTAATGCGAACGAACGAATTAATTTAGAATTAGTTCGTGAACGACGTTCGTAATATATTTGCGAGGCATCGTTATTAATTAAATTGGATTTAATTATTTAGCGACGAAGGATCGTTTAATCGGATTAAACGGAACCGAGCCGCGTCAAATGCCCGTAGAGATATTTGAATTTCGATTCAAATATTTGGAGCCAAAAGTGTGGTAGGTGTTCCCACCACACAACTACCTTGTTTTTACTTTTTAGAAACCATTTACCAAACCTACCTTGTTTAGGGTAAAAGGTGAAATGGTTTTACTTTTGGTGAAAACAAAGGCTAGACACACACATTTTGGCCAAGACATTCATAAATGAAAAATTGAAAACCCTAGACTTGGTCTTCTCTCCTTGGCCGAAACACTCTCCCTCTCCTCTCTTTGATTTGATTTTCAAATCATCAAAAGCTAGCACTTTGGAAGTGAACAAAGGTGATAGGGAAACTCCTCAATAGCTTGGAATCATCCTAAAGCTTGGATTCATCATAAAGCTTGGATCTTGGAGATCTTGGATCTCAAATTTTTAAAAGCTCCAACTCATTGTAAGTATATTCCGCACCTTATAATGATCAACTCTTTTATTATGCATGCTTATTAGATCCTTATTTTATTCTTGGAACACTAACAGTGCCTCACCCTCTTCCTATAGTTTTATCTGTCCAGTAACGGCTTTGAACGCCCTCTATGGGTCGAGGATATGCTTCTCATCCAATTTTTCTATAAATTGATAATATTCTTTTAAAGTCAGATTTCCCAGATTATAATTCTGTAACATCCCTAATCCGGAGATGCTACCGGAGGGAAGAGATCGTTCTATTCCCCCGAGCCTCTGACTTTATGACAATTAAACTCATTGCATATATAACTTATGCACGAGACTGTTGCCCAACTCAACATCTTAATGCATAATACTTTTCAAAACTATACTCAAGTTCACAACACATCACAACTTTAGTAATAAAAACACTTATAACTATTTACATGTGTATTCTTTACTAAACAAACTATATGATACATACATGTTTTTCTGACACTGGCTGAACTGAACTCTGACTCGACCTGGTGAACTAAACCTTCTAGTGACTACCATCAGTATCCATCCTCTCGAGCTTGTCCTCCGGGAATACTTACAAATCAGAGAAACTGATAGTGGAGGATTTAGACTGTTTGAACGATCTAAGTGAGTGGACAATTTAAAACAGAAACTGAAGTTCTTCTTAAAATATTTGTTAATCTGAAAACAAAACTATCTAAAAATTTCTGGTCTTTTCTGAAATCTCTTTTCTGACTGTGAAACTCCGTGCTTTTCTAGCAAACTGGATTTTTAAAAAAAAATGTCTTACTGGAAAGCATTTTTATAAAACTATACTTTACTGAAATTGGATATTTTCTTTGAAAATCTAGCTCTGAAATATCTATTTTTGAAAACTGTCTCTAGAAACTATCTCTGAAAATCCTGACGCATGGGGCGTTACGTATCTGTAGGATCGAAGCGGGATTTATCGCTATGCCTATGATGCTCGGCGACCACGATACTAATGGGCTCGCAACCCATAGAGAGTACGGAGTAGCCCGCGGGGACTAAATCGGAGAATAAAGAAGTCGCCACCCAGTGTGAACTGGGAAAAAATTTAAGGCCGCACTCACCCCTCGTAAGGGAAGACCTCAAACCGTTTGGTTCAAAATGGTCCCATACTATGCCAGTATAGTGGACAGGTTCACACAATGGTATAACCAAGTCTTAATACGATTCATACATAAAAGCGAATAAAAATACAATATCATACCCACGCAAAATAATAATCACAATAACATAGTTCTAGAAGCATATTAAATTTAAGAAGTACAAGATGCAATAACGAAAATTATAATAAACAGTCAAAAATGGGAAAAGCGGCAATAAATAAATTGCAAACAAAAAGGGAGGTTGAACACGCATAAATGAGTATTTCCCGAGCGGCACATGAAGTTGTATCTCAAGTACTGACAACACTACAGTCCATTTGGATTCGGCCACGTAATTTACGTCTGGGTTTCCATCCGATATACCACAAAGGATAATAACACACATAACTCTCAATGCAATGTAAACAGACATAAAAAAAATACATAACAATGCATATGGGCTTAATTATCAACATGAACAAAAAATAAACAAAATAAAATAAAGGAAAAATAATAGCATAATGATAAAAGTGAATAAATAAATAAAGAATGCCAAAGAAGAAAATAATGTGACCAGAAATTTGGTCGTCTTTGATTAGGATTTTGCATATCCAGTTGGACGTATTTTACATCAAGTCAGGCACGCAGCGTCCAAAACTATGAAAATAAATGTGGTAAAGGTGCTTTCAGGTATTACCTTTTAAGTTGCTTTCTCGGAAGTGCGTTAGACCATCGCAGGAAGTATTACTGGTTGCTGCTCATGCTATTTCTGGTTTGCTGTCTACTGTTTGCTGTTTCGCTGTTTACGGTTTGCTATTTGCTATTTGCTATTTCACTGTTTTCTATTTTTTATTTATTTTTGTTTGTTGTTTCTGTTTTTTCAGTTTTGCTATTTTGGTTATTTTCTTGTTCGCTGTTTTGGTTGTTTTTGGCAGCTGTTTTGATTGTTTTTTGGCTGATGTTTTTAGTTTTTTTTGGGGACTGTTTTGGTTTTTTTTTACTGCTGTTTTGGTGCCAGATATGGGCTTCTGTTTTGGTTATTTTTCAGCGGCTGTTTTGGTTGTCTTCTTCTCATTTTTTGTTGTTTTCTTCTCGATTTTTTTCTATTTTCTTCTTGGTTGTTTTTGCTTTCAGTGGTGCTTTATTTTTTTGTGGTTTTGGTGATGGGTTGCTGGCTGGTTTTGGTTCACGGTTTCTTTGTTGTTTCACGATTTTGGCTAGGGTTTTTTTGGTGGTTTGTTTCGGTTGTGGTTGATCAAGAAGAAGAAGAAAGTCTAGTTTTTTTTTTGTTGTTGTTGCCGTCCAAGGTGAAGAAGATATGCTATTTTCTCTTGATGATGAAAAAATGTCCCCTTTATAATGTTTTGAAAGGATCTCCAAATGAGGAAATAAATCACATTGATTTGAGGAATATATTATTTTGGGAATAAAATCTCTTAAACTTGATGATGAGAATATCCCAAATCTTGTTAAATATGATGGGATCCCAAAATCTTGTTAAATTGGAAAGTGATGATGAGGGGATTTGCACATGTGAAATGCATGAGATTTTGGGCGTGTGGGGCCTTGGGCGTGCATGGTGCTGATGGGCCGAGGTTGAAGGGTGTAGGAGCCAATTACAGTAGGGATTTTGGGCTTGTCCGAGGCTAGGGTTTGAAGCAGAAACTGACTGAGCGAATCCGAGGCTGACTAGTGAGTCCGAATCCAATGAGGTGTTAATTTTGGAGGTTTTCCTTCCTTCCTTCATTCATTTTTTGCAATTTCCATAACTTTTCAGGTAGTGCCTCAATACGAGGCTCATCATCGGGCTCATGCAAAAATACAGTGCCTACAGTCTCCCCCACTTTAATGGGGCTTGTGCAGTGTGTGACAGTGACAACCCTATCAAAGTCATGCATGTAGTTTTACTTGTCTGGTATGTCGACAGTTGCCAGACTTACCTGTTGTTTCACTGTTTTGCGAGATGGTTCGATCTCTGGGATTTATTCCCGAACTAAGTTGATTTGATGGCGAGGTGTTTTGACCCCTAGGATTCATCCCTGCGAGATGATTCGATCTCTAAGATTTATTCTCGAACTGATTTTATTTGATGGCGAGGTGCTTCGACCCCTAGGCTTCATTCACGAACCATGCTGGGTGTGAGATGCTTCGATCTCTGGGGTTCATCCATGCGAGATGATTCGATCTCTAGGATTTTTTCCCGAACTGAGTTGAGTGGATGGCGAGGTGCTTCGACTTTTGGGATTCATCCCTGCGAGATGCTTCGATCTCTTGAATTTATTCCCGAACTGAGTTGATTTGATGGTGAGGTGCTTCGACCCCTGGGATTCATCCCTGCGAGATGCTTTGATCTCTAAGATTTATTCCCGAACTCAGTTGATTTGATGGTGAGGTGCTTCCACCCCTGGGATTCATCCCTGTGAAATGTTTTGATCTCTAGGATTTATTCCTGAACTAAGTTGAGTTGATGGCGAGGTGCTTCGACCCCTGGGATTTCTTCCCGAACCATACTGGGTGTGAGATGCTTCGATCTTTGGGATTCATTCCTGAACTGACGGTGAGGTGCTTCGATCCCTGTTGGGTGTAAGATGCTCCGATCTCTGGGATTCATTCCCAAACTGAGTTGACTTGATGGCAAGGTGCTTCGACCCATGGGTGTCATTCCTGAACCATGCTGGGTGTGAGATGCTTCGATCTCTGGGCTACATGCCTATGAGATGCTTCGATCTCTAGGATTTATTCCCGAACTAAATTGAGTGGATGGCGAGGTGCTTCAACCCCTGGGATTCATCCCTGCGAGATGCTTCGATATCTGGGATTTATTCTCGAACTGAGTTGATTTGATGGCGAGGTGCTTCGACCCCTGGGATTTCTTCCCGAACCATGTTGGTTGTGAGATGCTTCGATCTTTGGGATTTGTTCCCGAACTGAGTTGAGTTGATGGCGAGGTGCTTCGACCTCTGGGATTTCTTCCCGAACTATGCTGGGTGTGAGATGCTTCGATTTTTGGGATTTATTCCCGAACTGAGTTGAGTTGATGGCGAGACGATTTGACTCCTCGGATTTGTTCCCGAACCATGCTGGGTGTGAGATGCTTTGATCTTTACGATTTATTCCTGAACTGAATTGAGTTGATGGTGAGGTGTTTCGACCCATGTGATTTGTTTACTGAACCATGCTAGGTGTGAGATGCTTCGATCTCTAGGATTTATTTCTGAACTGAGTTGAGTTGATGGTTTGGTGCTTCGACCCATGTGATTTATTCCCGAACTATGCTGGGTGTAAGATGCTTCGATCTCTAGAATTTATTTCCGAACTGAGTTGAGTTGATGGCGTGGTGTTTCGACCTATGGGATTTGTTCCCGAACCATACTGGGTGTGAGATGCTTCGATCTATGGGATTTATTCCCGAACTGAGTTAAGTTGATGGCGAGGTCCTTCGACCCCTGGAATTTATTCCCGAACCATGCTGGGTGTATGATGCTTCGATCTCTAAGGCGCTTCGACTTCTGGGATTTATTCCTGAACTGATGGCGAGGTGCTTCAACCTTTGGGCTTCATTCCCGAATCGTGCTGGGTGTGAGATGCTTCGATCTCTGAGGCACTTCGACTTCTGGGATTTATTCTCGAACTAACGGGTGATGGATTTTTGGTTCATCTGTGTGATTTTTTGATCTATTGGGGAATTTTTCCATGATGATGAGGTGCTTCGACCTTTGGGATTCATTCCCAAATTATTAATGACGTGGGCCCCGACTTTGGGATTCATTCCCAAAATATTGATATTGTGGGCCTCGACCCTATGATTCTTTCCTGAACAGTTTAACTGATGGTGGTGAGGCACTTCGACCCCTGATCCGTCCTCATTCTCGAGGCTTTTTGCTCGTCCTCATTCCCGAGGTTGTTCTCCATTCCCGGAGTTCTTTGTCCCCATTCCCGAGGTTCCTTTCCATTCTTGGAGTTGCTCGTCCTTACCGTTTTTTCTTATTCTTCAAAGCCTGCAAACACAAAATAAAAATTATGTGTATGCGACGTGCATGCATGGATGCATTCCCTATTCCGATGGATTTCCTTTGTCCTATTGGATCGATGTTATCCTTGGTTAGGCCTTTCTTGCACTCGTTGGTGCCCTTTGCCTATAAACGTCTTAGGTAGCCCTTTGGGATTGCTACTCCTGTGATTACTCAGTTCTCTTTGGTCTCATGGCTCAAGATCCTGTTGTGTCCCTTATTCACGGGGTGGTAGACTGGTCAACGTCAGACCTTACTCAACTTTCTTCTCTTTGCTACCTGCATCGGGGTCAAAGTGGATTATGCCTTTTTGAAAGTAGCCTCATCCTTTTGGGATACTGAAAATCATGTTTTCCGATTCCCAAATTTCGAAATGTGCCACCTCCCTGAAGAGTTTGCTATCATTCTTGTCTTGTATTTTTCTCTTACTACCATTCTCGGATATTGAAAATCATGTCTTTCGATTCTCAAAGTTTTCCTTTGCTATCCCGAGGATACGGAAAGGTACTGCCTTGTGCTTCATCCATTGAGTTGTAGGTCATTTCTATGTTTTGTCTAAGCTTTCCTTTCGGATTTTCAATTTAGCGGATTGCTCTATCTTGCCTGAGTAGCCTTTTCAGGTTTTCAACTCAGCGAGCTAAAAAAAATTTCTTTTTTTTAAGACCCGTCCTCATTCTCGAGGCTCTTTACTCACCTCATTCTCGTGGTTGTTCTCCATTCTTGGAGTTGTTCGTCCTCATTCTCGGGGTTCCTCTCCATTCTTAGAGTTCTTCTCCTAGATCTCCTGACCTTAGTCCATCATCTAAGAAATAAAAAAACGTGATTTGTAATTACTTGACTCTAATATTTCCCGGTTAGCTGGGATTTATGCAATTTATGAACATCATGAACATTTGTTTCAATAAAGGCTTTTGCATTTCTTCTTAGTACATATGTAGAAAATAAACTGCATTGTAAGGGCACCTCTGTCGCTAACTGTTCCTCACGTATTTTACAATTAGTCATTTTTCTTGCTCACTCATGCTCTATATTTTGCTTGGGTATCTTTCTTTTCTTTTTATTTTTTTTAGAAAGTATTGTTTCAGCCTGTCCACGTTGATGGGCTCTGTGAACTTGTTCCATTCCAAATATGATAGTCTCACTTCCTCATTCCCCATCACCTTCTTGACTAGGTAGGGCCCTTCCTAATTGGGCCTAAACTTTCTCTTGGGTTCATTATCAGTGGCTTCGACTGCTTACTAGATCATATTCTCTGATCTTGGTAGGACACAACCTTTTCTGGTATAGCTGCATGTGGTACAAGGCCTTTATCCCTTTCTCATCCAGTAATGCTAGCTGTTCGAATCTCTTCGAGACCCATTCCTGCTCAGGTAATTCTGCCTCTGCTAGTACCCATATTGGTTGTATCTCTATTCCTACTGGTAACACTGTCTGTATCATCATCGCCCCCAACGCTTCGGGTTTTATGGCCAAATATAACACCAAGGGTTTGCTGGCCTTGGGGGTTTCAAGGCGGGCGATTTATTTAAGTATTCTTTGATTTTGTCAAAAGCTTCTTGACATTGACTGTTCCACTCCACAGACTGGTCCTTCCTTAATAGCTTGAAGATGGGCTCACATACTGATGTTAGCTTGGCAATGAATCGACTAATATACTGGATTTTCCAGAGAAAAGCCCTAACTTCCTTTCATTTTATTTTTTTTTATTTTTTTCACCTCTTAATAGCGGGCTTCATATAGAAGCATCTTTTTTATGAGATAGTGGAATGCATGTTCCACCTCTGTCTTATTTGTCTGTACGCTTATCACTCCAACGCTTCGGGTTCTATGGCCAAATACAACATCAAGGGTTTGCCCGGCCTTGGTGGTTTAACGAAGTATTCTTTGATTTTGTCAAAAGGTTCTTGACATTGCCTATTCCACTCCGCATGCTGGTCCTTCCTCAATAGCTTGAAGATGGGCTCACATACCAATGTTAGCCTTGATCATTTTAGGGTCCCTAATATACTGGATTTTCCCTAGAAAAGATCTGACTTCCTTTTCTGTCTTCGGTGCGATTATCTCTGTAATTGCCTTGATCTTTTCAGGGTCTAATTCTATATACTTCTTGACTTCTTCCTTAACCTTTTCGGCCTCATTCTTCGAAGCTTATGTTTTACTGGTCTCATGTTTGGATAAGTTGGTATCATGTGCTGGGCAATACTCATGTCCACTCCTGGCATGTCTTCATAAGACCTGGCGAATACTTTTGCATATTTTATTAATATTCTCTCTAATTCTTTCCACTCATCAGAAGTAACATCACTTGCAATTGAAACTTCCTTAAGGTTTTCAGATGTATCAAGATTAAATGCATATGTCTTGTTGAGTAATGTCAAATATGTTCATGTCATGCGTGTTATGATGCAGACTAACAGGAGAAGACTCGAACAAGTAAGTAAAATTAATGTCTTTATGATTAATAAATGCATGATTATAATTAAATAAGTTAGGAAAATAAACATATTCCTAATTTACAGTATTGTCTCCTTCCATCTTCTTGCTTTCTTCGAGCGTCAGATTCTCCAATTGTAATAGTTCTTATTCCCATTTATTTTCCTCTTTTGCAACCTCCTCTTTGTCACTGCTCGAGAAATTTTCCCTGAAATCTCTCATCTGCTCTGTTTCATCTTCACTACTGCTATCCTATATTCCCATGCAAGAAGCTTGGTGGGTGAGAGTCTGGAGGACAAAGCTTCAGACATGTCGGAGTTGATCATGTAGATGGGTGGTGAAATGGAGTGGTAGTTGGGTAGAGGGTTTCTGTGTGTGTTAGGTTGTTCTTTTTTCCGGGTCGGATATCTTATGATTGTCAATGAGGTCTTGGACCTCATGCCTAAGGCAGATGCAGTTGTCGGTTTCATGACCTTTTTACTGATGGAAGTGACAGTATAGGTTTAGGTTGAGGTGGGGTGGCACAGGGTCTAGAAGTGGTCTACGTTCTAGAGGTTTTAGGAGTCCTTGCCTCTTAAGCTTTTCAAACACTTTTGACAAAAGGTCTACCAAAATTAGAGGATCGTCTGTTTCTGATGGCGGTGACCTCAGCATGAGCGGGCTTGGTCCCTGAAGGCCCCCCAATGGTCTTTCTATTCTAGCCAGAAAACTTCTTGTTCTCAACTTCTTCTTCCTCGATATTCATGACAGTTTCTCTTAACTATCGAAATTCGCTAATCATGGAGGTCATCCTTCTCAGCTTGTTATAAATGGAGGGCTTGGTGCCCTTAATGATCTTAATATAGTCCTTCTCCGAGGGTCGTGTCTATATTTTCAAGAGTTGGCTTCTCCAGCGATCCACATAATCTTTGAAGGTCTCCTCTTGCTTTTGTTTGATGTTTTCTAGATCACGGAGCGACAAGTCTATCTCCATGTCTGTGACATATTGGTTCAGGAAGGCCTCCGCTAATGCCCTCCAGTCATCCCTTACCTTTTTCTCTAGGCCATGAAACCATACTACGAGCGCCCCTTCCAATGTCATCCCAAACATATTCTGCACCTGGCGCTTTGACCAACCCACTAAACTCATAACTGAAATATATTGTCGGAGATGGACCCTAGGATTTCCGTTTCCTTTGAACTTGGCTATGTCATGCATTTTTAAACTGGGGAGGCAGCTGTTCTTTGAAAGTCATCGCATCATAGTCTAATAGATCTTCATGCTTTCCCTTCATCTTGCGGGTAACTGACTATACTTGTTCCCTGAGTTTTTTGTAACTTTGCCTAAGGCCAGCTATCCTTCCCGTGGTATACTCAGCCATGTCATCATAAAAAATATAGATTTCTTCACTCACCCTATTCGAGGGCTCTTCACACCTTCCATCCCCCCGTTGTTTTCTATTTCCACTGTGCGGGGTACTATCAGACTGGCCATGGTGTTGGCCAAAGCTTTTAGTTTCTCAGTAATTTTGGTCATGTTGGTCTCCAATTGATTCATGCGGGAACCTTCACTATCTGACGCACTCATGCTTGCTAGCTTTTTCTTGACAAGTCTTAATTCTTCTTTAACCCAACGGATATCTATGATGGCTGTTAAGACATGCGTGTATGCATGAGATGCATGTGGTTATCAAAACAGCATATATCATTTTGACCTTATTCCTCCTACACTCGTGGTAAGTCCATTTCTGCCCTAGGTATGGCTCATTTTATGCACCAATGTGGGGTATATAAAATCGTTCTCTCCTACGCTACATGGGTGAACTTTGGCTATCTCAGCCATTTTCATCAGTAAAAGACAAAGACAGCCCATTTAAAATATTGACTAAGCCTATTATGGAGATCGTGCCATTGTCTATAAATGATGAATTGGGCCCTCGGTAATCACGGTTGTGGCAGAGACGGACTTGGAGATATCCAAAAGTATACAAATATGCCATAAAAGGCGTATCATTCCTAGATGAAAGCCAGTGCAGATATTGGACTCATGCATCTAGCATATTCAGATCAAGTTTGGACCTTCGAAGCCCATCAAGGTTTTCATACAAGTTGGCCCGTTATCATTTTAAAACATTCAATCAGATTATTGCGAGGTGTAAACCTGTCCCAGTTGAAAAGCCCCAATAAGTTTACACTTTTGCTATAAGGTGGCTAAATAACTTCAAATGATAGGGGGCCCAAACACAAGGTGGCCCATCATCATTTTGAAATTTTTTGGCCTAATCATCATAAGATACTAACTCGTCACAGTTTAAGTTGCCGACACGTTCGTATCCTATGAAAAGAAGCCCAAATGGATTCAAATGATAATGGTCCCAATCACAAGCGTAGGGGATAGCTTCTATAGAACATATAACTATGGTTCATATGTGGGCTTACAAGGGTACGAATAAGGCTCTTATCGGTGAATGGTTGCTCACAAGTAGGTCTCCGCACTCAAGGATTTGAGCGACCAAGTGAGCACACCTTTTTTATACCCTAGGGTACGTGCCAACGAGTGATGGTTGTCATCACACAATTATCCATCGCCTTGATTGAAAGCAACTTCACGATACATGACGCCATCAGAGTAAGAAAGGTATGCAAAATATATGAGACTTAGGTAACCAAAGCCAAAGCCACGGACACTACAAGGTATTGTTTACCGCTATGCCTATGATGCTCGGTGACCACGACACTGTTGTACTCGCAACCCGTATAGAGTAAGAAGTAGCTCGTTGGGGACTAAACCGGAGAATAAAGGAGTCACCATCCAATGTGAACTCGGAAAATATTTCAGGCCGCACTCACCTCTCGCAAGGGAAGACCTCAAACCGTTGGGTTCGGAATGGTCTCTTATTTATGTCAGTATAATGGATGGGTTCACACAATGGTATAGCCAAGTCTTAATGTAATTCATACATAAAAGTGAATAAAAATTCATTATCATACCCAAGCAAAATAATAATCACAACAACATAGTTTCAAAAGCATATTAAATTTAAGAAGTACAAGATGCGATAACAAAAATTATAATAAACAGTCAAAAACGGGAAAAGCAACAATAAATAAATAGCAAACAAAAAGAAGGGGTTGATCACGCATATATGAGTATTTCTCGAGTGGCACGTGGAGTTGTATCCCAAGTACAGACCGCACTACCGTCCATTCGGATTCGGCTACGGAATTTATGTATGGGTTTCCATCCGATATACGACAAGGGATAATAACACACATAATTCTCAATACAATGTAAATGGACATAAAAATATACATAACAATGCATATGCGCTTAATCATCAACATGAACAAAAAAAACAAAAAAAAAATAAAGGTGAAATAATAACATAATGATAAAAGTGAATAAATAAATAGAGAATGCCAAAGAAGAAAATAATCTGACCAGAAATTTGGTCATCTTTGATGTAGGACTTTGCATACCCGGTTGGACGTATTTCATGTCCAACCAGGCATGCAGCGTCCGGAACTATGAAAATAAATGTGGTAAGGGTGCTAGAAGGATTGCTAGTTGCTACTAATGCTGTTTCTGCTATTTGCTGTTTCGCTCTTTTCTGTTTATTGTTTCGCTATTTTCTATTTTTTGGTTATTTTATTTGTTGTTTCTGCTGTTTCGGTTTTGCTATTTTGGTTGTTTTCTGGTTCGTTATTTTGGTTGTTTTTTGGTTTGCTGTTTTGGTTGTTTCTGCTTCACTATTTTGATTGTTTTTTGGTTTACTGTTTTGGTTGTTTTTGGTTACTATTTTAGTTGTTTATGGCTGCTTTTTTTGGTTGTTTTTTGGCTGCTATTTTTGGTTGTTTTGTGGGGACTGTTTTGGTTGTTTTTGGCTGTTGTTTTGGTGCTATTTTTGGGCTGCTATTTTGGTTGTTTTGGGGGGATGTTTTGGTTGTTTTCTTCTCGATTTTTTGCTATTTTATTCTTGGTTGTTTTTACTTTCGGTGGTACTTTATTTTTTGGTGGTTTTGGTGATGGGTTACTGGCTGGTTTTGGTTCACGGTTTCTTTGTTGTTTCACAGTTTTAGCTAGGTTTTTTGGTCATTTGTTTCGGTTGTGGTTGATCAAGAAGAAGAAGAGAGTCTAGGTTTTTTTGTTGTTGTTGCCGTCTAAGGTGAAGAAGAGAGGCCTCTTTCTCTTGATGATGAAAAAATATCCCTTTTATAATATTTTGAAAGGATCTCCAAATAGGGAAATAAATCACATTGATTTGGGGAATATATTATTTTGGAAATAAAATCTCTTAAACTTGGTGATGAGAATATCCCAAATCTTGTTAAATTGGATGGGATCCCAAAATCTTGTTAAATTGGAAAATGATGATGATGGGATTTGCATATGTGAAATGCATGGGATTTTGGGCGTGTGGGGCCTTTGGCGTTCATGGTGCTGATGGGCCTAGGTTGAAGGGTGCAAGGGCCGATTGCAGTAGGGGTTTTGGGCTTGTCTGAGGCTAAGGTTTGAAGCAGAAACCGACTGAGCGAATCTGAGGCTAGCTAGTGAATCTGAATCCAATGAGGTGTTAATTTTGGAGGTTTTCCTTCATTCTGGCATTCATTTTTCACTATATCTGCAATTGTTTAGGTAGTTCCTCAATACGAGACTCATCATTGGGCTCATGCAAAAATGCAGTACAGTATCGCTGCCCCCAATACGCATAGCTAGAGCCAAAAGTGCAAATTCATGACAATGGTACGTTACGTATCGCCTTCCCTTAAAGCATGCCACTACATGTCTCTGAAACTAGTGGTCTTGGGGCGTTACGTATTGCCATCCCCCAAAGCATGCCACTACCTGTCCCTAAAACTAGTGGTCTGTGGGTGTTACATATCGCCATCCCCATGCCACTGAACTAGAACTGATGGAATGAATCTATGCTACCCTTCAGGCTCTGAACCTAGGATCTAGGGGTATATGTCATCCCTTGTCCTTAATTGTGTGTGCACATAATCTTTGAGTCCGTTAATTCCATATATGTGTCAAGTTAGATACTGAGGTGGGTTTTTCCCCATGCCTCGAAAACATAAAATCATGCCTTTGAAAATATCTCTTTCTAAATCATTTCTTGAAAGATGCTTAATTAAAATATATTTCAAAAAAACTTGGCTAATGCCCTAAACTCGAAAAAAATAAATCTAATACTTAAAACAATCACACTGTAAATTCAACTAAAGAAAAGAGTGTCCACTCACTGATTTGGAGTCCCGCTAGCCTTACTTCACTTCGCTGAAGAAATTTGTGGTTCCTGCGATGATTTATAATTGATAATCTTGATTATAAAATGTGTTGAAGAAAACATTACGAAATTATGTTAATTTATCTATTCAAGTACTCATTAACACTTCACTACTATCATACGTATATCATGAGGTAATGTTTGTATATGAGTTGTTACGCGACCCTTATGGTGGCCTCTAATACGCTAGGGAGTAACGAAAATGGACCAAATTTGGTTTTGGGAAAAACCCTGATCTCGCGTAGCGATGCTCACCTAGGTAGGGTCGAAATAGAGAGCAAATTTTATATCGCATCACGACGCACACACGATAGAGCTGAAACCGAGAGCAATTTTTCATTACACGTCACGACGCCAAGTGACGCGCATCCAAAAATAGGACCCATCTTCAACTCCTCACTTCCATTTAAAATCTTATAACTCCCCTAATAACTCATATTAACCCAACTTATTTCACATTCCTAATCCAAACACAACCCATTTATTCTAAATATCATCAAATCACAAAAATAAATCCCCAACACATCATATATTTATAAACCTTATCCAATACTAATACTACCACATAATTAATTCTCTAATCTTCAACATTTCTCAAAATCCATCTCACCCCATTAACCCAACATAAGCCATCATCAAGAATCATTATATCAACAAACAAAATTTTCTAATCATGTTCATACACATATAGGCATCACTACATGTTTATACTTTCAATTCACTTCTCAAAATGTATACTACTAACTTTACCTATGCCAAATATGAAATTCTCTTTGCTAGGGTAAGGCAAGTGCAACATCCCCGAATCTGGGAGATTTTACTGGCAGAGGATAGTAGTACTAACCCCATAAGCCTTTGACTTCCCGACTATATCTTTACTATTAAACTATTTAAATACAAAGTCATGAACATGGACCATAGCCCAACTCAACAACATAAAGTACTTTTATTACTCATGACTGTGTACTCAAATATACTTATTTTTTTATAACACTTTAATGGATACTTATAATGACTTATACAACACTAAGGTATGCATGCAACTCTACTCTAAATTTGACTGGACTTTATGCTCTTTGACTCTGAACTGGAGGACTCCAAACCCTAGTGACTGCATCAGTATCCGTCCTCCCACACTCATCCTCAAAGAAAACCTGAAAAAAAAAAAAATGGGAGTGGGGGTTAGATCGCTGCATGATCTAAGTGAATGGACAAGAAAACTGAAAGTCTCAAAACGAAACATTAGGTTTTTAAAACTAAAGTTTCAGAAAAATTACTTCTTATGAAATCTCTTTTCTAAATCTCTGTCTGAAATATATTTAATAAAACTAATCCTTCTGAAATCTGCTTTTGAAATTCTGATTTCCAAAAACTATTTTCTGAAGGTCTGATTTATGAAACTATGTACTAAAAATCTGAAAATTGTGAGTTGCTCCGTATCTGAAAAACCTTGACATATGAGGGCATTATGTATCGCCGTCCCACCATACTCCTAACTGTAGCCAACAGTGAAAATTCATGACTTCGGGCATTACGTATCGCCGTCCCCCAAAGCATGCCACTACTGTCTCTTGAAACTAGTTGTCTTGGGGTGTTACGTATCGCCGTCCCCAAGCCACAAACTAGAACTGGGGGTGCGGATCTATGCTACCACCCAAGCTCTGAACTAGAGTCCAGGTACACGAACCTATGCCGTCATCCTGGCTCTGAAACTAGGATCTAGGGTGTTACGTATCGCCGTCCCCCTAGTCCTCTATATGTGCACATGTATATGTCCGTCAATTCCATTCTATTTTAAGTAACATATTGGGGTGAGTTTTTCCCTCATGCCCAAAAAAATAAAAATCATACTGAAAGCTTTTCTTTTCTAGAAAGTTTCTCAAAACATGCTAAATTATAAATGATGTAAAAACACACTTAGTGTAACATCCCCGATCTGGGAAATGCTACCAGCAGGGGATAGCGATGCTAACCCCATAAGCCTCTAACTTCCTGACTGTGTTCTAGGCTACTAAAATGCATTGTCATGCATGAAAACCATAACTCGATTTGAAATACTTTTTGTTTCTCATATCTGTGTACTCTAAATACTTTTGTTTACACAAATTAACAGATACTCATAAGACTATACTTTACTAGTGTATACAAGAAACTTTTACTTTGACACTGATTAGACTCTCATGCTATGTGACTCAATACTGGTGGACTTCATCCCTGGTGACTGCATCAGTATCCGTCCTCCCAAGCTCGTCCTCCAGGAATTCATGTAAAACAAATACTGGAAGTGGGGGGGTTAGATCGTCGTACGATCTAAGTGAGTGGACAATAACTGAAAACTGATGTAAAATCTTTTGGTTTAAAAAATCATAGTTCTATAATTATCTTTATATAAAAACTGTACTTTTGATTGCTTCGTCTTTCTGAAAACTACTTTTAAAAACTTTACTTTTGATAACTTCGTCTTTCTGAAAACTGATTTTTAAATATTTGTTTCTGAAAGCTATAAGCTAAAATATGTAAACTCTTTTCTAAAATCTGTATATGAAAATCATTACTAAGAACTGTATCTGAGAATCTACTGAAAAATGGAAAATTGTTATCTTGAACATTTGAAATCTGTGTACTGAATTTTTTTAAAAAAACTGAAAACAATTATACGTCCAGGAAACGACTCAACTGGACATCTCAATGCACCCAGAATAACAACTCAACTGGGTGTATCTGAAGCTAGTGGTGCCCTACGTCTAGAAAACGACTCAACTGTAACGTAAGGCTCTACATCCAGGACAGCGACTCAACTGGGTGTAGCCACCACTAAAACTGGGGGTGCGGATCAATGCTACCGCCCAACCCTGAAATCAGGATTTTAGGGATCTGTCAATCTTAGTCCTGCTCGAGGATCTGAGAGTGTCCCCTCAGTCCTCCACATGTGCACATGTCTCTGAATCCGTCAATTCCATCTATATCTCAAGCTATATACTGGGAGTGAGGTTTTACCTCATGCACTGAAAACATGAAAATCATAAACTCATACTTTAAAACTTTTTGTCTAAAACACAATCAAATCATAGTATAATCGTAAATTTCATGTAATAACAATAATAAATAAATCTAACGCCCTAAGGCATGAAAAGAAGTCTGATACCAAAACTTAAAACTTGATAAATAAAACCAGTTAAAGAAAAGTGTCCACTCACTGTGATTGAGTCTGGCTGGCACTAGGTCATTGGTCGAAGGAGAATGTGATTCTTGTGGATAACCTACGATCGAAACTTAATTAGAATCAATGTAGTAGAATGAACTCGATACTTTTAAAGATTCATCCGTATATCATATACTCAAGACTTATGATGATCATAATTTGATGTAGGATGTGTGCATAAATTGATACGAGACCCTATGGGTGGCCTCTTACGCGCTAGGGTGGGTTTAAGGGGTTTAAACTGATTTGGGCCATGTTTTAATGCTCGGGTCGCGACGCAGGCCATGGCAGTTCACGACGCATGTAATCTAGAATTGTCACTCAGATTTTTCCTTCTGCGCGTCACGACTCACGAGAAAACCAGGTCACTGGTTTTCTTCTCCAATCTCATCCCAATCTCAAATCTTCCATCTTTACTCCATTCCAACACTTCCAAGCTACAAACCAATATCTCATACATCAGTTAACACTCCATTAAACATACTTTAGTCTTCCATTAATCAAGAATCAATTTTTAATCTATATATTTAATTCATAACATACTTAAACCCAAAACTTAATAATCTTTAATTCATACATTCAAACACACAATCATCATCCTCTAAGTTCATAATCTCATCAATTGGAACCCAAGACATGTTACTAGTATTACCACACTACTAGAATCACCATAAATCAAATCTTAAAATTTGGGTCAAGTTTCTCACCTCTCTTTCTCTTGGTTGTTCTTCATCCTCAAGACTTCATCTCTAGTTCTTTTTACTTCCTTTATCTTTCCTCTTTCTTCTTCTTCTTCTTTTCTCTTTCCCTTCATTTCTTCTTCTTCTTCTTCTTCTTCTTCTTCTTCTTCGTAGTGTAGAAAAATATAGAA
The DNA here is from genome assembly GCA_019454045.1 of Zanthoxylum bungeanum. Lineage (NCBI taxonomy): Eukaryota > Viridiplantae > Streptophyta > Magnoliopsida > Sapindales > Rutaceae > Zanthoxylum > Zanthoxylum bungeanum. The sequence goes on from SKCR01024350.1 coordinate 27,057, forward strand.
AGTTTAAGAATTTAACACGGATGTTGTAGGTCTCAGTCTCAGCTTTCCAACGATATAAAATTCATAAAAAATAGAGATCGTATGAAAACATTGCTCCCAAATACTATCGATGGTCCAAAGGAAACACGATACAGTCCCGTACCGGGACTTCGATGAATTTACCGATCATTTCCAAAGTCATCTCATGAGGATATTTGAGTTTCAATATAATTTATTTTACGTGCCTTCGTCCCGTACGTAGCATTATTGCTATAGGTAGTAGTGAAAATTACCGATCATTACAAATTCTCCCCCCTTAAATATGATTCATCCTCGAATCCTCTCTGGCATCTAACTCGTGGCCTCTTTAACTTCACGAATATCCAAAGATGCTACTAAACTTTATTTTCTTGTCTCTAACCTCCGCTGGCTACTTGATCTTCCTCTTTTCTTTTTTCTAAGTCCCCATTCTGTAATACTTCTGCTGAGTACTTTTGACTACTGTCCTTCTGTTCTTTCGCTGTACCTCATACTCCTTATCTCTAAGATTTTTTTTCTTCTAGACTTTCACTTATGCCCCATAATTCCTTAACTTGAGCAAATTCTTAACCACTAGTAACTTGGCTTTCACACCGAAGATTCTAATATTTCATACCTATACTTGATATTTCTCTATTCCACTTGTCCAAATTGACCTTAACATTATTTCTTATTACTCGACTATCAACTCCTTATATTTCCTTTAAAACCCTCAGCAGTCTTTAAGATTTTCTCCTTCAATGACCGCTTTGTATTAACCTATTATGTCATCTCCGTACTATAATACATGTCTACCAAACCACTCATATTCGCGGCTAAACCATCACAAACCCGTAGTGGTTTGGTCACCTTAAGCTAGGGCAGGGTACCTTACGCGATTCCTCTATAAAAAATTTTCCTTGTTATTTCTTATTGAAACTTTTAATGTATTCTTTTTCATCATTATTGTATCATTGCAACTTCACTCTCTAAATCTTTCTTAGTATTATTTTCAACTTTTTTTTATTTTTATTTTTCTAAGAGCTCACTTGGTCTATGTTTCATCCTTAGACTATATCTTATAGATCTCAATTCTCGATCTTTCTCTACTATTCTTTTATACCCATTTGTCTTCTTATACGCGGTCGCAACTAAGTATTTTCTCTTTATTAATTTCCATATTAAGGTAAACTTGATTTCTTGGCTTTTTATATTATATTACTCTTCTGCCAATACTTACTTAGTATGTTCTCTCCTGTTTATTGTTACCCTTTGACTATCTCACTTCCCATACTAGTATCAACCATCTTGTTGATTTACTTTTCTATTTCATTCTCTATCTGCATTTACTATAGGTCATATCTTCTTTCTTTACTTGAATGATACCTGTTCTAATATGTCCTTGGTTATCCTTAACACTTGTCATTTACATCCTTATCATATTCTTAGTTACCACTCTTCTCTTGTTACTTTATCTAATGGTTTCTCTTAACATCTATTACTCTAATTATCTTTTCTTTTCTTAATATTCTGATTTGCTGTTGTCTTTAAGGGTCATACATTTCAATATTTTATCACTACTCTTGTACTTACTTCTGGAGTACCTTAAGGTTACACTTCTGGTCCTTTTTTTATCGGTATCGATTCGATGTTTGGGAGGGTGGGAGCTAGTCTTGAGGCCCTTCTGATATAGTGTCTTAGTGACGTATATTTTCACCTAAGATTCTTGTGTATATTTGTTTGGGATCTCTTTCTATACTGAGTACTACTGCTAAGACATTTCTGACTTATCTTTTCTAACTTTACTCATGGTTCTTTTTATCAAATAATCACTTCATATCCTATACAAGTCCTTCCAGAAGCATACTCTCTAAAAATTCCTTATCCTGATCCTTTATACTTTTGTTACTTAACTTCCTGCGGTTACTACGCTCTTTTTTTGGGTGCTACTATAATCTTTTTGCTATCCTTTCTAAGGAACTCATTCTGCTAAGATGGCTCAACTTTTATCTCAATCCTTCACTTCTTACTCATTTACTTCTCTGAAAACTCTTTCTACTTGTCTACTACGAGCATCTCTTACTAAATCTCTGATCCACACTATTCTCCTTCTAAAATCCTTGCTCTTCACTCTTATGGGGTTCTTTATAAGTTGTTCACTATTTTCCTATAAATCATTTTCCATGATCTTTGTTCCTCTAATTTTCTGCTTCCTTGAAGGTTCCTTGACTTAGTTATTGTGCCATCTTATGTTTTGCCTAATCTTATTATTTGCTCTCCTTCACTGATTCTTTTCTTTACTCAAGCTTTTAGGGTTCTATAACTATTATCGATAATTCACTCTATCGCTTCTTCACTCTATCACTTCTTCATTATGTTATCCTTGCCCCCAAATATAGTAAATTTCCTTGTTACTCCTCACAATTCTCATACCATTTATATGCTCTATTTCCTTGCTATACCCCTTACTATTAAGACTAATGGTGAGTCATATCTATATTTGTTTCTTAAATCTCAATCATTTTGTTCTTGCTATAAACCTTGAGTTGCTCTCTTTATATTACCGTCCATACTGATACTCTTATTACTTTCTTAAATATCTCCAATTTTATAAGCATATTACCGTCCATACTGAGGGCTTACAGTGATGACACCAACAAATGTCTTTCAAAACATACAATCATGCAAAAACAAAAAATAAATAGTCCCAATAGTTTCACATAATTTTTTCCTTAAAGAATGCTTTGTAATGAAATCAAAGAACCTTCAAAGTACTCAATGTAACTCAAATCTAAGTCTTTGAATAAATCATCTAAGCCAGACTTATAGTGTGTGTGTGCTAAGGTTCATTCACAGCTTGATTCATAGGTAAGCCAACCTAATGATTTCATTTAAAAATTAGGATCATTGGGCCAAACCAACATAGATATCTCAATTAAGATATGTAGTTGCTTTTCTATGCTCAATATGGTACGATTTCTCTTTTTCCTTAGTCTCTCTTTTCATTTTCTCCTTTTTACATTTTTCTTTTTCTTTATATTTTTTTCAACACACCTACCCTTTAAGGTAGCATTTCTCCTCATGGTGGTCCTAACACTCGCCCATGGGTAGTTTCATGCTTATCGGTTATAGGTGGTTTATTTTCTTTCTTCATAGACTTTTCTTTTATTTTCAACGTTACCATATGTCATAACATAAGAAAATCAGGATAGACATCTAAGCAAACGGTCATTCATCGACATGCAATTTCTACTACTAGTCACATTGCTAACTACTCAGGCTTTCACTACTAGCAACCCATAATTAAGTGCTTACGAGTCTAACATAGATAAATTACTCAAAGTATCAGATAAAAGTGCATTAAAGGACTTATCGTTTCTATGATTTCATCCTAACACAAACAATATAATCATAGGACCTATGTTTAATTTTTTTTTTAAAAAAAGAATAAAATGTATTTAAGACAGGTTTTCATGCGCATGCATACACCCCCACACTTAAAACTTGCATTATCCTCAATGTAAGATAAATATAAAGAAAATGGTTAAGGAACAACACTACCAGGCGCGAAGTTGATTAGTTTCCTGCTGGTGAGACTATGGTTGTGTGGCTGTGTAGGTTGTGCTAAAACCTACAAAAACACTCATGCAACAGAAACAAATAAACATGCATTTAACACACAATAATATAAAACTAAAGTAAATAAATAAAATAAAATAAAATAAAATAAAATACAGATGCAAGGGTTGCCTCCCCGCTAGCGCTAAGTTTAACGTCTTCAGCCAGACATAACCACTTAAGCTATCATGGTGGTTTCCATCCAGCGTACTGATAAAGGCACGAATTTTTGTCTAGGTACAGTAGTTTATCCATTGATCCCCCAGAGTCTGGTGGCTGAAATTCGTGGCTGTAAGTATTCAAAAGTTGATTCAAACCCCCTTTTAACTTTCCAGGTATCATCTCCAGTTGAAAATGAGCTATTCTTTTCCTCATTTTACGATTCTTTGGGATCACTTTCATTTCAGGAGGATTTGATGCAGGTTGTAGAGAAGCTGTTCCCGGAAGGACTGCTTCGAGCATGTATGTTTGTTGGCACTCATCATCACCATGTGGTTGTTTTTCAACATGAAAAATATTCACCCCTAGAGTCATATTTCCAAATGATAGCTTCCTTAGACCATTCCTACAATCAATAAGGGCATTAGCTGTGGCAAGAAAAGGTCTTCCTAGGATAAGCAGAATTTTGGACTCAGTGTTAACCACAGACTGGGTGTCTAAGATTAGGAAGCCAACGGGATAGTAGAATTTATCAATTTGAACTAGGACATCCTTGACTACCCCCCGTGGTGTTCTAATAGATTGGTCAGCTACTCACCAAGCCCTAATTGCATATAGATCGAATATGGCATGAGAGTAATAACCATAATTTTATTAAATAATTAAAAGATACGTCCAGGAATTAAAAACATAAATAATAAAATTCAAACACAAGAGTTCATCCCTAGCTTTGCCTAGGGGATTAGTTCCTCATAAAAGAAATAAAAATAGCTTGAGATTGGAGAGAATTATCGCTATGAATCATCATGGCTCCGCGTCCGGCTTCTGGGCTCTGACTTCTTCTCTGAACTCTCGGTACTGCTCACGGCTTTTCTCTCTGATTTCCTTATTATTCATGCACAGCCGGCCTCTCTCTTCTATTTGTTGCGTTGTGCGCAGCCCTCACCCTCTTCTCTTGTTTCTTTTTTTTATTTATTGTTTATGCATGCGCAGCCTTCATCTTTGTTCATTAAAATAAACCCTAATGTTGACAACAATAATCAACTCATGCAACCACTAAGTTACCTCACGTGGCCAACTCTCTTTCTTATTTTGTACTGCGCAATTCCCTCTCTCTCTTCATTGTTTGTTGTTTATCTCTCTCTTGTTATTTTGTGTCACGTGTGCGCACTGCATTTTGCTTTGTTTACGTCTGCATGAATCCACTCTCTCTCTTATCTTGTAAACCGGCCCAACCCTTGCTGCTTTTATCTTCTTGTTTATTTTATTTTATGTGTATGCGTCTGCTCCTCCACTCTCACGTAGCAACCCCATATATATTCATACTGCATGGCTTTCATAATAACCCTAAAGTAATTTTTGGGGCCCTCGCAAGCTTTCTCATATTTTTCAATTTTCCTTTTTAAAAGTCAAAGCTTCCAATTCCTACAATAATAAAACAAAAAGAAAGTTACTAAATTAACTTAAATAATAAATACTTTCTAAATTAGAGTAATGACATAAATTATATAATAAAATATAAAATATATAACTAAATACTGAACAATAAACCCAAATAACTGATGTTTCAAAGTACATTTTCATGCACTTATCAAGGACCCGTGTGAAGCTTCTTATGTCTTAGGCATAAAACTATATAGAGATAGAGAAAGGAAGCTTATTGGGTTATCCTAATCTACGTACATAGATAAGATCTTAGAACGGTATAATTTTGATAATTGTAAGACAGCAACATACCGTTCAGACATTGCATACATCTTTCGAAGAAGATGTGTCCGTAAATAGAAGATGAAAAGATTAGAATGTCTAATCAACCTTATGTTTCATGTTTGGGCAGCATCATGTATGACATGTTATGTACTAGGCCTGATATCAGCTTCGCAGTTAGTGTGATGAGCAAATATCAGTCCAATCCAGGAAATGACCATTGGATGGCCATTTAACATATCCTCAAGTATCTTAAAGGTATTGAGGATAAGTTTATTATTTATGGAGGAAACGAACTGCAAGTGGGAGATTTTGTTAAGGTTGGTGCTCTGAGCGTTAATTTTATTATGTATTTCCTTGTAAATACTAATGTAACGTTTTATTATGAGTAAAATGAACAGTTTCTTTTATATAACTTCTTCTTTAATATGGTAAAGATGTAACCGACCTAGAATAATTAGTTATGATACTGTTGCAAAAGCGTCGCAACTGACATTGAGTTATATGATGACGTTGTCATTCTTAGACGGTTCCCAGTCAAGGTTTACAGTACTTGGTCAGTAAAGTAAAATTGTTGAGATAATACATGTCGTATATTGGAATCTTGGATTTTGATGGTTTCTCAGTGTGCCATAAGTCTTGGAGACTCGTATAGACGTGTAGATGTTTATATTGGATAAACACTTAACGACTCACCGAAGATTCTTAATGGATGGTACACCAACGTCAATAAGAATCTTCTCGGGTTGAGTGGGCATAGTGATTCTTTGACTTGAAATACCACTGTGGATATATGAGTTATCCTCCACACTTAGATGGCAGTCACGTCACCGATCTATTTAGATCAGACCTCCACATGTTTATTGGGTGTGGATTGATGCTAGGATATCATGTATGTATTAAGATAGGATCTGTCAGCTCTGTGTAAAGAGCATAGGTATTCAATATGGAATTAGCAATCTGTTAAATCCATGGGCCCCGTAGTATACTGTAGAAATTAGTTCTAAGTGTTATTTGAGGGATTGCTAATAAAAATATAGACGTGATTATATCTATAGAGATTTGACGTTTGTATCTATATCTCTAGATTAATCCGGATACCTGTGACAGAGGGATTATACATATGCAGTGACCTCGACCTGTATGATTCAGAGAGTTTATCCGTGTTCGTCATAATTTACGGGTGGGTAAATTATGGACACGTAATTTGATTTCATGAGGGATATGCCTGAATCTAGAGAGTCCCACTAATGAAATTTACTCGTAGAGCACTAGGGCAACTGTTATAAATAATAGTAATTATTTATAACTCGTTTAATGGTTAAACGAAAAATACATGCATTCGGGACCTATCGGTCATTTCCTAAATAATGTGTGTTTTATTTAATACTTGATTTTATTAAATACACATTAATAAAATATCAAATTGTGATATTTGACTTATATCATTGATATATGTATTTGAATATTTAATGTAAATATAATACATATATTTAAATTAATTAATTAATTAATTAAATTAATTTATAAATTAAATATCTTTAAGTAATGATTTCAACTTTATGAAGTTGGAAATGGCATGATTTGGTTGGAACATATTTTGACAACTTGATTAAAGTTAAAATGTTAATTTATTAAAGCCAAAATGTGTACCAATTATATTGATACAAAATTAAGTAATTGTTTCTTTAATTTTTTGGTGAAAAAATCGGCAATTTGGAATTGGGAACAAAATTGGATTTGTTTCATTTTTCCAAACACTTACACAATTTCAACAAAAAATAACAAAAGTGAGTTGAAAACATTTTGGAAAAGAAAAGGAAAAGAAAGGCAAAATTAGATTTTGTAAGTATTTTCTTTATTTTTCTTCATGAAAAATTATTTCATAATTCTTATCTTCAATTGTGTAGTTAAGATCATGCCTCTACTCTTTTAGTTTGTAATTAAATTTGTTGGATACTTGTGGATGTGTTTATGCATGTAGAATTAATTTATTTGCTTATTAATGTAATTAAGCTTTAGAAATTAATTAGAAAATTAAAGTTGTCATTCTAGAGTTAATTAGCCATTCATAATTAGCCTAGAATTGTTCTTGATTAATTTCATGATGGTGAGAATTAATTGGTGTGGAAATTTGAAGATTAAAGTATTGAATTTTATTAATTTAGTGTAAATTACCTAATTTGAGTGATTTGTGAAATTAGGGTTCTTAACCCACTCAAATTTTGGGCTTTTCATATATATGCTTTAATTTGATGTATATTTGAAGCATGTAAAATTTTGGATTAATTGGAGTTGTTCTTGATGTGTTTTGAACAAATTGGGCCAAATTATAATTAATTAAAATTCTGGAAAAATTCTGGGCAGTTTTCGCAAATTTGAAAAAGTTTCTGGTTTTGTTGTAAAATTATAAAAAATATTTTGGAATTGATTTGGAATCAATAAATATGTAATTGACGTATTTAAAACTAAAGTAATGAATTTACAAAAGTTTGGGGTAATTTTATAATTAAAAGAAATATGATTTCTTGGGTTATAATTTCATAATTTAAGTATTGGTTAATTAAATAAATAAGTTTATTTAATTGTTCCAATAAAAATGTTTGAAATCGGAAAAATCATTTTTCCGCGTTCCGATGCGCTAACCATGTAATTTGTAATAAAACCCCAACAATTCCTCCTTAATAAGCTTATGTTGTTGCGTAAATTCCTTTCTTACCTCAGTTCCTTGGACTTATTACATCTCTATTTTCCTAAAAATTCTATTTCAACATCGAATATCTAGGACAACTTTTACTGAATCTCCAGTTCAAGTATTGCTTTTCATCTAGTCTTTCCGTTCTCTTCTTAGTTCTTTGAATTCCTTATATCTTTATTTCCCTGGAAACTCCCTCATCTTTGATTGCTTAAGGCGTCTTCTTATTAAATCTTAGGTTCGAGTACTATTCTTTATCTAATTTCTCATTCTCATTACCATAGGCCTCCGTATAAGTTACTTACTTTAATCCTAAGAATCATTCTCCCTAATTTCTTTATATTTCTAATTTTTTACCTTTTTAAAGGCTCCTTAATTTAATGACGGCCTATATACTAGCTCAACTTATTGTGACTTCAATCTATTTTGGCTCTTGCTACTTATCTATGTCTCTTTGAACTCATCCATTTAGCTGTCTAATTATCTCGCACTTTATCTAACCTATCAGTTGCTCTCCTTTACTATTCGACCTCTTTATTAGATTCTAAGTTGGGCATATATCTTCTATAAGGATCTTCAAATACACACTTCTTCTTATACTAAGGCTTGGTAACGCTCTGGTTAGGTGTTTGCACACTTTCTAAAATTGAGGTTTTTGTAAGAGAGGGTCGTCATCCGCGGGGACCTGGTCAACTACTCCATGTCTTAAGATTCATTACTCTTGATTTCTCCGAGGTCTTCACTTATCTTACTATCTCCAGACTTCTTTTCTTATTTCATCGTACGTATTAAATCTTCTTACCACTTCTGTTTCCTTCTTGCTATCTCCATATCCTATTCGTTGACTCCATGTCATACTACTGAGGCTAGTGGTGGTTAACTCTTCTGGCTATTTCATAAATCTCTATTCTTTGCTCTTGCACCAATCAAGACTATGACACTTTGTTCTATGGTCCGTACTAGTACTTTCATCACCTCTAAATATCTCTAACCTCACGGGTCTGTTCTTTTATACTTCTAGGGATTTCTACTGGCTGGTAGGTTGATCCTTAGGTTCTTCTAAGTTTGATCTATTCATGGGGTCTTCTATTGTTACTGCAAACTTTATGCTGACTTGTCTAGTCCTTTGGGCTACACTGGGTCCTCTTTCTAATAACCTAGAAACTTCATTTATCTTTTTCTTGGTGATCTATCTTCTGAATGCTTCCATTTCTGATGATGATATGTCATCGACTTCTTATAGTCATCTATATTTAAACTGGTAGGGGCTAGGACTAACATCTTATGTTTCGATGGGTTCTAATATTCTTCTTCTAATAATTCGTGTCTTGGTAGAGTCTATTTCTTATGTAAGGTAGATATGCAATTCTCTTTGATAGGGTAAGGCAAGTGTAACATCCCTGAATCTGGGAGAAATTACCGGCATATGATAGTAGTACTAACCCCATAAGCCTCTAACTTCCCGAATATATTCTTTATTATTAAACTATTTATATGCAAAGTCATGCACAGGGACCATAGCCCAACTCAACAACATAAAATACTTTTATTACTCAAGACTGTGTACTCAAATATACTTCTTTTTTACAACACTTTAATGGATACTTATAATGACTTATACAACACTAACGTATGCATGCAACTCTACTTTAACTCTGACTGGATTATTATGCTCTCTGACTGCATCAGTATCTATCCTTTCGTAGTCGTCCTCAGAGAAAACCTGCAACCAAGAAAACTGGGAGTGGGGGTTAGATCGCTGCACGATCTAAGTGAATGGACAAGAAAACTGAAAGTCTCAAAACGAAATATTAGGTCTTTAAAACTAAAGTTTCAAAAAAATTACTTCTTATGAAATCTCTGTTGGGTTTTCTAGGTAAAACCAAGATCTAATTATTGGACAGTTATGACCCATAGCGTCACTGTTTGTAAAAGACATTGTGTTTTTGTACAAAATTAACTATGTAGTAATGAAATTGTCTTTTATCATTTTGTATTTATTTACTTTGATATATGAATGGTAGAAGTCCTAATGATTAGTTCTGGATTGAGATGATATGAGACAGTATCAATCCATAAAGGTTTAATCATTAAATATCCCTAGTCGTAGTATTATCGAGATTGGACATCGATAATGCGGAATAAACTAGTATTGAACTTGTGCGCGTTGTGAGGGCATAACGATATATTTCTAATATATTTAAGTCTTGGATACTTATGCAAGTGTGATAGGAGGTTGTGTTTTATCGATGGTACGGAAAACAGCTTCGCTCTGGATAGATCCCGTGGAATCCCATTGGTAGTATGTATATGTGTCTATGAGAGTCCGCTTCAGGGTAGGTGTATTTGGTCTTAACCTGAGACTTACATCGCTAGTACTTGCGACAATCGGTAAACTTTGGTTTTGGTCGTCCAGGACTTTAACAGGTTCTACATACGCCTCTTCTGGGTTTATTGAGAATCATAGTGTATTGGAAGTGATGTCAAGACGGAAGTGTCACTTCAGATATATGGAGATCATGATCACGCATGGATTCAGAACTGGTTCTCTATTGTGTTGCAACCATCGGGATAATATGATAAGGTCATGATTATCCGATTCAAAGAGTCTAGTTGCTTGATATCTGATATGTGCTTCGTACGGGGCAGACACTATTCCAGCCCCAGGCCTTGCACGTGACATCAGATATTGGATCGCAATACGCAATACTACAGTATACTACGCCTGATATAGATCGTATATTCCATTAAGAATAATTCTGGAGAATTGGGTAGGCATGACGCTTTGCTAGAAGCCAACCTTGTCTCGTAAATCAGTAAAATGTAGTATGAGGTACGTACGTGTTCGGATAGTCCGACGACCGGATTTACTGCCAATATATCCAAGATTTCTTGGGTCGCTTCCCGAGGATACACCGATGACGTATGATTCGAACTTAATTAATCTGAGATTAATTACGGAGAGACTTTATCTTGGATAAAGTACTATTTGAAGAGAGAGAAAGATTAATTTAGAATTAATCGTTAAAATAATATATTTGATATATTGAACGAAATTAGATTTCGACTCGGAATTATAATTAGATTTTAATTTGGGCAAACAAATTAATTTAGAATTAATTCGTTAGCGACGTGGATAGTAATTTTGCTAGGCATTATTATTTAATTAAATTCGATTTAATTACGTCACGATAGAGGTTCGTTAATTCGGAATTAGCGAACCCGAGTCCGAGAGTGTTTGTGGGCCCACTCGCATTTGGAATCATGTGGGGTCCACATGTCACATCAACCATCACATCACTTGTCACCTTTATTCACTTTATTGTGATGGGTTTATGTGAGTTGGTGAAAGTGTGTAATACACTCCAAAGTCAAAGCAAATGTGTGACATACACTAAATCCAATTTTTTGGTATATCATTATTATTTTTTTTAAACAAAAGACACATGCTTTATTTTCTCTCCCGTTGCCAAATGCAGTAGGCATTTTTTCCTCTCCATTTTTCTTTCATCTTCACCAAATTTTGAAGGGAAAAACTTGAAGAATTTTATTGTAAAATTATTTAAAGGACTAGCACTCTTCAAGGATCATATCAAGGTGTTAGGGAAACCTACTTAAGAGCTTGGAAAAACAACACAAAGCTTGGATCTTGTTGCATCACCTTGGCCGAATCTTCACAAAGCTTCTTGGGGGAATTGTTTTGATCAACGTATCCAAAAGCCGATCAATGTAAGTGTGTTTTCGCCACTCTTCTTTGTTATTCATTCATCATTTTATGCTTATCTTGATCTTGGGACTAAATCTAGAAACCCAACAATGGTATCAGAGCCAAAATGAGCATGAAATGAATTAGGGTAAAATTTGGGTAAAATCAATGTGAGCATGATTTGATAAAATTGATTGATTGAGTATGCTTAAATGTTGATATATTGAGGTTGTATTGGATAATTTCATGAAATATTGATTGGATCAATTTTTAGCCCACACATTGGCTTGGCCGAATGATGTACTTACCCTAGGATCTTGGTATTTTTGTTTTAATGATCATTGGATGCATTGAAATGATTGGGATATGTCGATTTAAAATTCAATCGGATTGAAAAACGAATTCGGACAAAATTCCCTACCTTGGCCGAGACCTTGTTAGCATGTAATGGACTTGATTTTTTGATTCAATAATGTTAGATATTAGTTGAACAATAGGATACATAATTAATTAGTTAAATTATATTTTGGAAATATTGATTTAGTTAATTAATTGATTTAATACACTTAAGTTAATTGAATTATAAAATTTGGAATTTTAAAATTTGATTAATGGGCTTAATTTTGAATTGGGCTTGAAAATGTTATATTTGGGCATAATGGGCTTGGTTGGGCCAAGTTGGTTTAGGCCAATTGGATTGGATCCAAATTGGGCCTAAATCATTCCATTAAGTCCAAATGTAATAAATGAGCTTTAAAAGTTTAATTGGGCCTTATGGGCCAAAATTGGTTTTATGAAAAATGAGGGTGATTCCTTAATTGGGCTTGGTAATTGGGTTTGACCCACATTGACCAAAGCTCATGCCTTATGAAATCAATTGAAAGCCCATCGGACTTTAATTAAACGAACATTGGATGTTAGTTGGGCTTTGAGACCCGTTAAGATTAGATTTAGAATCTAAGTCGTTAAAACACATTAAAAGGTGTAATTATTTAATTTGGAAATAAATACATGAATTAGTATTGAATACGAATTAAATTAGATTTAATGAGTAGTTCGATATAATTCAAGAATGCGTACTTTAAGTACTTATTCTCAAACTAGTTGGACTTGCGTAAAATAAAATCGTTGTTTGAACATTGAATGATCACAGAATTAAAGACTAATTAATTGGATTAGATTGGTTGAATTGCATGCTATGAATGAATATATGGATGTGTTGAATGAATAGCGTATATCAGATGATGTTAGAAGGGAAAAGGCAATTTTAGAAATTATTGTAAATTTGGAATTTATAAATTGGACCTGCGTGTCCAGCCTTATCTCTCATTATTTCTTTGTATTCTCTTCTCACCTAATTTCCCTCAGAGTAATGAGGTTTCTATTATTGTATTATGTAATTGGGTAGAAGTAGAATAGTGATAGTCGGGGAGAGGAAATGGAGTGATTTATTCTAGGAATAATCTGTTAAATATCCATCCGCATATTGTTATTATTTTACTTTCCGCGCCTTATTGTGCTTTTAGAATGCATGATTAAGGGTGTATGATGAGACCTTAGCAAAGATAATAAATTGGTAGCCAATTTACGCGAAAAACCCTCAAAACATATTAAGAGTTTTTCCTTCCGTTGAGTGATTCTTACTCAAGATCCAAAGTTGGCATTGGTTTGTTGGCCAAAGTCAAGACCTTTGTCAATTGCGGATGTGTTTGAATCATGAGAGTTTTGTTCCATATCGGTGTCTTATCCAAGTTGTGATTTGTTGGCCAAAGTCAAGATCACTTCTTGTCCATCGACATTGGTTACGAAGCTTTCTATGTCAATGAGTCCCACTTAACAGGAATAATTAAGCTTGTTGTGCCAAAGCCAAGACTTAGTTGATTCAGAGGAAAAAGGTTAGGAAAATATATTGGATATATTGGCATATTTACTTTATATATGTTTCGGACTTGGATATCCACCTACCGGATCTAGGAATTGGATGAGATCCAATTGATCTTCGAGATCTACCTAGTTAAATATCATACAGCTTGTTGGCCAAAGTCAAGGTTGTGTGTTATTTAACGGGATCATAGCCCATTAGGAAACTGGGTTTCCCGAGTACTCGACAGAGGGTTAGAGGCTCGTCGAAAAATAGTGGGAGGCTAGTATTGAATTTGTAATTTCGTTCAGATACTTAGCTTTACACGCTTTCAAATTATTTCATCAAAATTATTTTATTAGTTGGACTAATACAATGTAATTTTTCTTGTAACAGTAAGACTATACCCAAATATCGTTGATTAGATAGTTGGACTATCGTAATCAAGATGACAGGAAACGGAAATGTCCAAGACATTATCATGGGTGAAAATGTCTTCAAGGGCACGAACTTTGCCGAATGGGAAATGAATCTGAGGATAGTCCTTGGAGCCGAGAGGCTGCTGTATATTATACAGACACCTCTTGGGCCTAAACCCAAACCTGATCAGTTACTTGAGCTGGAGCCTTGGAAGACTCACAGCGATGACAATGATACTGCTCAGTCACTTATGCTTGCTTCTATGACTCAGCATTTCCGTCGATAGAACAGGGACTTGGATCCCTATAATATGTTGGCGAGGTTGCACGATCTTCACCGATCTAACCGAAGGTCACATAGATATGAGTTACAAAAGAAGCTCTTCTGTTCACGTATGCCAGAAGGCATTTCTGTTGAGTCCCATGTGGCACAGATGATTGCTGACATAGATGAGCTGTCTCAGATGGGGATAGTCTTGGAGGCTGAGATTACCATAGATTTGATCTTGCAGTCTCTCCCTGACACTTGGAGAGGGTTCATCATAAACTATAACTTGATGAACCAAGATGATACTCTTGGAGAGTTGTTGTCAATTCTCAAGGAAGCTGAGAAAGTGCTTCTCAAGGGCAGTAAGCGCGAGGCGCACTTTGCTTCGACATCTCAGACACCGAGGGCTGGGCCCAAGGTGACTGGAGGTGTGAAGAAGAAGAAGCATAAGAGAAAGGGAAAGGCCAAATCGTCAAAGGCTTCTGGGAAGCCAAAGGACAAATCTCAGGATGTAAGCCTCCAGTGCGGCAAATGGGGTCACTGGAAACGTGACTGCCGCGAGTACACGGTGCTCTAGAAGGAGATTAAAGCGGGCAAGGCACCGGCTACAGGTATGTTTGTTATTGAAATAAACATGACTTCTTCTAGTCTTAAAAATTGGATTTTTGATTCTGGTTGTGGTACTCACATATGTACTGATGTGCAGGATCTGCGGATTAGCAGGAGACTGGCCTCAGGGGAGATTGATCTACGCGTCGGAAATGGGGCACCAGTCGCCATTTTGGCCGTTGGCACTTTTGTTTTGGAATTGCCCTCAGGGCATGTACTAGAACTTACAGACTGTTATTATGTACCTAGTTTGACTAGGAATATTATTTCTGTATCTATGTTAACCCAATGTGGGTACACTTTTGTATTTAGAAACACCAGGTGTTTTATTTATAAAAATGATAAAGAAATTTGCACTGCTATCGCAAATAATGATCTTTATATTTTGAATATAAATCAATCTCAAACATATAATATAACAAACAAAAGGCTTAAAATGAGTAATAAAGATTAAACTTATATGTGGCACTGTCGTCTAGGACACATAAACAAGACTCGCATATCCACACTTTCGAAGAGTGGGTACTTGGACGGATTTGAACCAAATTCATATAACGTCTGCGAATCTTGCTTATTAGGCAAAATGCCTAAATCACCTTTTAGCGGTAAAGGTGAACGCGCCACCGAACTGTTAGCCCTCGTTCATAGTGACGTATGTGGGCCCATGTCTAGCCAGGCTAGAGGTGGATATGAATACTTTGTAACCTTTACAGATGATGCATCGCGTTATGGTTATATGTATCTTATGAGACACAAGTCGGAAACCTTTGAGAGATTCAAAGAGTTTCGACACGAAGTAGAAAAATAGACCGACAAGAGTATAAAGACATTACGGTCGGATCGTGGTGGTGAATACTTGAGCAATGAGTTTCTAGATTACCTGAAAGAATATGGTATTCTTTCACAGTGGACTCCTCCTGGAACACCGCAATTAAATGGTGTGTCCGAACAGAGAAACCGAACTTTGTTGGACATGGTAAGGTCTATGATGAGTCGTACTGGGCTACCTATTTCCTTCTGGGAATATGCATTAAACAGTGCAATTATTATTTTGAATAAGGTTCTATAAAAGTCTGTTCAACAGACTCCATATAAGATATGGACAGGAAAGAAACCGGGTTTCTCATTCCTAAAGATTTGGGGTTGCTAGGCATACGTCAAATGTTTGGAAGATACCAAACTTGAGCCCAAATCGGATAAATGCCTATTCGTAGGATATCCTAGGGAAATCAAAGGATATTACTTCTATCACCCACGAGAGAACAAAATATTTGTTGCTCTACATGCGGTTTTCCTTGAGAAGGAATTCATAAATGCAGTGGTTAGTGGGAGGAAAGTAGTACTCGATGAAAATCGGAGTGATACTGTTCCTGGCATAGAATCCTCAACAGAACAAGAACAGTCCATTTGGGATGAGACTGTACCACAATCTTCTATTACACAAGGACCGCGTAGGTCGGAGAGAGTCGTGAAACAACCTGAGAGGTATGGGTTTCTGATCTGACCTCATGTTGATATTAATCTTATTGAGGATAACGAACCGGCTACGTATGAGGAAGTGATACAAGATATCAATTTCGCTTTATGGCAATAATCCATGAAGTCCGAAATGGATTCCATGTACACCAACCAAGTTTGGACACTGGTTGATGCACCAGAAGGCGTAAAGCCTATTAGTTGCAAATGGATCTTCAAGAAGAAGACCGATATGGATGGCAATGTATAAACGTACAAAGCTAGGCTTGTAGCGAAGGGGTATCATCAACGATATGGTGTCGGTTACGACGAAACTTTCTCACCCGTTGCCATGATTATTTCAATTTGGATAATGCTTGCTATTGCTGCATATTTCGATTACGAGATATGGCAGATGGACGTTAAAATCGCTTTCCTTAACGGAAACCTTTTGGAGGATGTTTACATGCAACAACCTGACGGTTTTATTTTACCTAGACTTGCAAACAAGGTTTGTAAGTTAAATCGGTCCATTTATGGACTGAAGCAAGCATCGCAGTCATGGAACCTATGTTTTGACGAGATCATAAAAGAATATGATTTCATTCAAAACGAAGATGATCCTTGTGTATATAAGAAGGTTATTGGGAGAGCACTGACTTTTATTGTCCTTTATATTGACGATGTATTGCTTACATGCAATGAAATTCCCATGCTAACGTCGGTGAAAGCTTGGCTTTCATTAAATTTCTCCATGAAAGATTTGGGAGAATCAGCCTTATTCTGGGAATAAAGATCTACCAGGATAGATCTAGAAAGCTGCTTGGACTCTCCCAGAGTACGTACATTGACAAAGTGTTGAAGAGATTCAACATGGATCAGTCCAAGAGGGGACTGTTGCCAGTGTCACATGACGTCTATCTATCTAAGGACATGTGTCCTAAAACTCAAGATGAGAGAGACAACATGAGTTGGATACCGTTCGCCTTGGCAGTCGGATTGATCATGTATGCCATGATATGTACGCGACCTGATGTCTCCTATGCTTTGAGCATGTGTAGTAGCTATCAGACCGATCCAGGTGAAGGTCACTGGATGGCGGTTAAGAACATCCTTAAGTATCTTAGACGAACTAAGGATGCTTTATTAATCTATGGAGATGGAGAACTTGAGGTAACTGGGTATACTGATGTAAGTTTCCAAACTGACAAAGACGACTGTAAGTCGTAATCCGGGTACATATTTTGTTTGAATAACGGAGCAGTATGCTGGAAATCTTCCAAGTAAGAGACTGTTGCCGATTCGACAACAGAAGCGAAGCATATTGCTGCAGCTGAAGCAGAAAAAGAGGCAGTTTGGATCTGAAAATTCCTAATTGGATTAGGAGTAATTCTGTTAGCAGCTGAGCTCGTTCCATTGTATTGTGACGATAACGGGGCTATAACACAGGCTAAGGAACCACTATCTCATCAACGATCCAAGCATGTTCTTCATGTTTCCATCTGATTCATGAGATCAAACATCGTGGAAATATGAAGGTCGAAAAGGTCACATCAGATGACAACATGACAGATCCGCTGACGAAAGCTATTCCTTAGCAAAAGTTTGAGCGACATGTACATAGTTCAGGTATTAGATGCTTGAGTGACTGGCTATAGGCCAAGTGGGAGATTGTTGGATAGTTATGACCCATAGCGTCACTGTTTGTAAAAGACATTGTGTTTTTGTACAAAATTAACTATGTATTAATGAAATTGTCTTTTACCGTTTTGTATTTATTTACTTTGATATATAAATGGTAGAAATCCTAATGATTAGTTCCGAATTGAGATGATATGAGACAGTATAAATCCATAAAGGTTTAATCATTAATTATCTCTAGTCGCAGTATTATCGAGATTGGACATCAATAATGCGGAATAGACTAGTATTGCACTTGTGCGCGTTGTGAGGGCATAACGGCATAGTTCCCATATATTTAAGTATTGGATACTTATGCAAGTGCGATAGGAGGTTGTATTTTACCGATGGTACGGAAAATATCTTTGCTCTGGATAGACCCCGCAGAATCCCATTGGTAGTATGTATATGTGTCTATGGGAGTCCGCTTCAGGGTAGGTGTATTTGGTCTTAACCTGAGACTTGCATCGCTAGTACTTGCGACAATCGGTAAACTTTGGTTTTGGTCATCCAGGACTTTAACAGGTTCTGTGTACGCCTCTTCTGGGTTTATTGAGAATCGTAGTGTATTGGATGTGATGTCAAGACAGAAGTGTCACTTCAGACATATGGAGATGATGATCAATCAGGGATTCAGAACTGGTTCTCTATTGTGTTGCAATCATCGGGCTAATATGACAAGGTCATGATTATCCGATTCAAAGAGACTAGTTGCTTGATATCCGATATGTGCTTCGTACGGGGCAGACACTATTCCAGCCCCAGGCCTTGCACGTGACATCAGATACTGGATCGCAATACCCAATACTATGGTATACTACGCCTGATATAGATCGTATATTCCATTAAGAATATTTCTGGAGAATTGGGTAGGCATGGCGCTTTTCTAGAAGCCAACCTTATCTCGTAAATCGGTAAAAACATAGTACGAGGTACTTACATGTTTGGATAGTCCGACGACCGGATTTACTGCCAACATATCCGAGGATACAACGATGACGTATGATTCGAACTTAATTAACCTGGGATTAATTGCGGAGAGACTTTTTCTTGGATAAAGTACTATTTGAAGAGAGAGAAAGATTAATTTGGAATTAATCGTTAAAATAATATATATTTGATATATTGAACGAAATTAGATTTCGATGCGGAATTAAAATTAGTTTTTAATTCTGGCAAATGAATTAATTTAGAATTAATTCGTTAGCGACGTGAATAGTAATTTTACTAGGCATTATTATTTAATTAAATTTGATTTAATTACGTCGCGACGGAAGTTTGTTAATTCGGAATTAGCGAACCTGAGTCCGAGAGTGCTTGCGGGCCCACTCGCATTTGGAATCGTGTGGGGCCCACATGTCACATCAACCATCACTTATCACTTTTATTCACTTTATTGTGATGGGTTTAGGTGAGTCGGTGAAAGTGTGTAATACACTCCAAAGTCAAAGCAAATGTGTGACATATACCAAATCCAATTTTTTGGTATATCATTATTATTTTTTTTGAAACAAAAGACTTATGCTTTATTTTCTCTCCCATTGCCGAATGCAGTAGGCATTTTTTCCTCTCCATTTTTCTTTCATCTTCACCAAATTTTGAAGGGAAAAACTTGAAGAATTTTGTTGCAAAATTATTCAAAGGGCTAGCACTCTTCAAGGATCATATCAAGATGTTAGGGAAACCTACTTAAGAGCTTGGAAAGACAACACAAATCTTGGATCTTGTTGCATCACCTTGGCCGAATCTTCACAAAGCTTCTTGGAGGAATTTTTTTGATCAACACATCCAAAAGCCGATCGATGTAAGTGTGTTTCCGCCACTCTTCTTTGTTATTCATTCATCATTTTATGCTTATCTTAATCTTGGGACTAAATCTAGAAACCCAACACTAATTGAGTGATTAAATAAGCGAATACAACAAAGTAAAGTAGCGGAAATACTCACTTTGATCGGCTTTTGGATGCGATGAACATAAAAAAATCTTCCTTGAAGTTTCGGCCAAGCCCTCCATGGATGTTCCTTGTGTTGTCTTCAAGCTCCAAGCTTTGTGAATAGATTTCATGCTCATGAATGGGTTTCCATATCACCTTTGTAATGACTCCTTTGGTGTGTGATAGCACCTTAGAAAATTGCCACAATTTTCTTCTTCTTCCTTTGCTAAATTCGGCCAAGCCAAAAGAGAGAGAATATGAGAGGGCCATTCGGCCAAGGGAAGGAATGAGAGAAGTATGTGTGTTTGGTTTCTAAAACCTAATGCAAAAAATCCTTCAAACTTTTGGTATTTACTTTTCCAAAAGGCAAAAAGTAAAAGGGAGGGAAAATGACATTCAATGCCTTCAACAACCACCATCAATGAATACTGACTGATTGTCAATCACCAAAATATGACTTGACATCCATCACTAAAGTGACAGGTGATGTGACACGTGATGTGACTTATGGCCGCACTTGATTCAAAATCGGAATGGCCTCACAAACATAATCCGGGCTCGGATTCGTTAATTTCGAATTAACGAATTTTCCGTTGGGACGTAATTAAATCAAATTTAATTAAATAATTATGCCTAGTAAAATTTCTATTCACATCGCTAGCGAATTAATTCTAAATTAACCCGATTACCCGAATTAAAATCTAATTTTAATTCCGTGTCGAAATCTAATTTCGTATAATATATCGAACATATTATTTTATCGATTAATTTCAAATTAATCATTCTCTCTCTATAAATAGTATATTTTATTCAGGATAAAATATCTCCGTAATTAATCCTAGATTAATTTTCTCTCTCTTCTAATTAATCCTCGATTAATTATATTCGAGTCATACGTCATCGACGAATCTTCGGGAAGTGACCAATGAGATCCCTGAATATATTGGTAGTAAATCCGACCGTCGAACTATCCGAACACGTACGTACCTAGTACTACATTTTTACCGATTTACAAGACATGGTTGGCCTCAAGCAAAGCACCGTGCCTACCCAATTCTCCATAGATATTCTTGAAGGAATATATAATCTATTATCAGGCGTAGTATACATAGTATTATGTATTACGATCCAGTAGCGGGTGTCACATGCTAGGCCTGGGGCTGGAATTGTGTCTGCCCCGTACAAAGCACATATCAGATCTCTGGTAACTAGTCTCTATAATCAGATAAACATGACCTAGTCATATTATCCCGATGACTGCAGTACATAAGAGTACTAGTTCCGTATCCTACGTGACCATCATAGCCATATGACTGAAGTGATACTTCCATCTTGACATCACACCCAATACACTACGATTCTCAATATACCCAGAAAAGGCGTACACAGAACCTGTTAAAGCCCTGGACGACCAAAACCAAAGTATATTGATTGTCGTAAGTATTAGCGGTGCAAGTCTCAGGTTAAGACCAAATACACCTACCTTGATTCGGACTTCCATAGACACATAGTCATACTACCAATGGAATTCTGAAGGGTCTATCCAGAGCGAAGCTGTTTATGTACCATCGATAAACACAACCTCCTATCACACTTGCATAAGTATCAAATACTTAAATATATGAGAACTATACTGTTATGCTCCCACAACGCACAAGTGCAATACTAGTCTATTCCGTATTATCGATGTCCAATCTCGATAATACTACGACTAGAGATTATTTAATGATTAAACATTCATGGATTGATACTGTCTCATATCATCTCAATCCGGAACTAATCATAAGGACCTTATATCATTTATATATCTCGTAATCCAATTACAAATGATAAAAGAGCAATTTCCTTTGTCACATAGTTAATTTGTATAACAACACCATGTTCTGTACAAATAGTGATGCTATTGGTTATAATTGTCCAACAATCTCCTACTTGGCCTATAGCCAATCACTCAAGTGTCCTACACTTGAACTATGTACGGGTCGCTCAAACTTCTGCTGATAAAACAGCTTTCGTCAGTGAATTTAAAAGTTTATTATCTGATGCGATTTATACGATCATCACATCACCACGATGTATGATCCGACGAATCAGATGAAAAAAATTAAAGTACATATCGGATCGTTGATGAGACCATTAATTCTTTAGCCTGTGCTGTAGCCTAGCTCAGCTACGAACAGAAATATTTCTAATCTAATTAGAATAATTTAGATCCAAAATGCTTCTTCTGCTGCGTTAGCTGTAGAAAAATTCCGCTTTTGTTGTTTATTCAGCAACAGTATCTTGCTTGGAAGATTTCTAGCTCACCGTTCCATTATTCAAACTATATAGTACCTTATTATGACTTACAGTCATTTTTATCGGTTAGGAAACTTACAGTGGTGAACCCAGTCACTTCAAGTTCTCCTTCTCCATAGCTTAAGAATGCATCCTTAGTTCATCTAAGATACTTAAGGATGTTCTTAACATCAATCCAATGACTATCACTTGAATTGGCCCGATTGTGACTCCATATGCTCAAAGCATATGAGACACCAGGTCGTGTACATTTATTTCAATGTACGAGTTCTCGGAGAGTGCCAATAACTTTTAGATCTATCATAGTAGATCTTTATTCCTAGAATAAAAGCTTTTTCTCCCAAGTATTATATGGAGAATATTTCATGAAATCCAAGCTTTCACCGATTTTAATATGGGAATATCATTTCCAAGAAATGATATATCATCATTATTTAGGACAATCATTGTCAGTGCGCTCCCATCAATATTCTTATATACATAAGAATCATATTGTTTTGAATTAAATCATACACCATTATGATTACATCAAAATATCAGTTCCAAGAACATAATGCTTGCTTCATTCCATAAATGGATTGATTTAATTTACAAACCTTGTTTGCTTATTTTGGTATGAAAAAACCGTTAGGATGTTGATAAACATCCTCCAAACGGTTTCCGTTAAGGAAAGCGGTTTTGACATACTACTGCCATATTTCATAAATGAAACATGCAGCATTAGCAAACATTATCCGAATGGATTTAACCATGGCAACGGGTAAAAGGTTTCATCGTAATCGATACCATGTTGATGACGATACCCTTTTGTACAAGCCTAGCTTTGTATATTTGTATGTTGCCATCCATGTATGTCTTCCTTGAAGACTCATGTAGTACCATTAGGCACAATGCCTTCTGGTACAACAACTAATGTCCAAACTTGATTGGTATACATGGAATCCATTTCGGACTTCATGGCACTTTACCATAATAGGGAGTCGATACCTTGTATCACTTCCTCATACGTAGCCGGTTCGTATTTCTCAATAAGATTTACATCTTTATGAGGTGAGATCAGAAACCCATGTTGTTTTCTGACTCTCTCCGACCTACGTAATTCTTGTGTATTCGAATATTGTGGTACAGTTGCATCCCTGATAAACTGTTTGTGTTCCATTATGGAATCGGTGCCAGGAACAATATTACTCCGATTTTCATCGTGTTTTACTTTCCTCCCACTTACCACTGCATATAGGTATTCCTCTTAGGAAAATCGTATGGTGAGCAACAATTAAATTATTCTCTTATGAGATGTATAAGTACTATACTTTGGTTTCCCTAGGATAACCTACAAATTAGGCACTAATCCGATTTGGTTTTTAGTTTGGTATCATCCAAATATATGCCTAGCATTCCCAAATATTCAGGAATGAGAAACCCGGTTTCTTTCATGTTCATATCTAATATGAAGTCTGTCTAACAGATTTTCATGGAATCTTATTCAAAATAAGTGTTGCACTGTTAAATGTGTATCCCTTGAAGGAAAATGGTAGCTCAGAGCGACTCATGATTAACCTTACCATGTCCAATAAAGTTTGGTTTCTCTGTTCGGACACACCATCAAGATTGAGGTGTTCCGAGAGGAGTCTACTATGAAAGAATACTATATCCTTTCAATTAGTTGAGAAACTTATTGCTTAAATATTTTCCACCACGGTCTAACCGTGACAGTTTAATACTTTAGCAGGTCTGTCTATCTACTTCGTGTCGAAACTCTTTGAATTACTCAAAAGTTTCCGATTTATGTTTCATAAGAAACATATAACCGTAACGCGATGCCACATCCGTAAAGGTTACGAAGTATTCATATCCACCTCTAGCATAACTAGATATGGGCATACTTACGTCATTATGAACGAGGGCTAATAGATCGGTGACCCTCACACTTTTACCAAGTAAAAAGTATTTTAGGTACTTTGCCTAATAAACTAGATTCGTAGATATTATTTGAATAGAATCAAATTCGTCCTAGTATCCACTCTTCGAAAGTGTGGATATACGAGTCTTGTTAAATGTGTCCCAGACAACAATGCCACAAATAAGTCTCATATGATTAAATCAGCTTGAGCTATTTGTTTGTCACGTTATATGTTTGAGATCCTTTTATATTCAAAATATAAATACTGTTATTTACATCAAATGTGTTTATCTCAATATCATCTTTATAAAATAAAATACTTTAGTGTCCGTAACGGGTTAAACTTAGATATAGAGATAATGTTTCTAGTCAAACTAGTTATATTATAATACTTTCTTAATTTAATTACATGCCCCAAAGGTAGTTCCAAAATTAAGGTTTCTACGGTTAAAACAATGACTCTCGTCCCGTTTCTGACTCGCAGAGTGATCTCATCTGAAGTCAGTCTTCTGTTAATTAGCAGATCCTTCCATTCAGTACATATTTATGTATCACATCTAGTATCAAAATCCAATTTTGGAACTAATAACGAACATTTTTATGACAAACATACTTGAAGCCGGAGCCTTGCCCCGTCTTCACTTCCTTCATGTATGTCTTCTCCATACGGCAGTCACGCTTCTAGTGACCCCATTTTCCACAATTTTGGTAGACATCTTGGGATATGTCCTTTGTCTTCCTAGAAGACCGTGATGATTTTGTGTTTGCCCTTTTACTCACATCTAGAAGCCTTCGGCCAAGCCTTGGCTTTCTGGGATGCTGGATTAAGATGCGCCTTGCGCTTCTTGCCCTTTTGCAAACTTTGGCTTTGTCTCCTCGAGCATAGCCATTAACTCTCCAAGGGTTTTCTATTGCAATTAGTACTTCTAAAATCTAAGTATAAATCTTGAAGATCCTTCAATTTCAATATCATACTATAAGGATCTAATCCTTAGTTCTGACAAAGAAATTAAGGAGTCTTTGCGGCAAGCATAACGGATTGAGCACTAAAGTTATCATCATATGAATCTTCCAAAGATCATGTTCTACTATTTGCTCAACTCCGGGCTTAGGCCCAAGAGGTTGTTCTATCAAATAGAATAATTTCTCAGTTTCCAGGACTATCCTGAAGTTCTATTCCCAATCTGAAAATTGGAGCCGTTTAAAGATATTTTCACATAGGATTATGTTTTAAACGCTAATCTTTCAATTATCTTGATTCCAATAGTCCAACTATCGAACCAACGATTTCAGGTACCATTTCATATAATGATTACTATTGTCTAACTATATAATCAACTATAATTTGATTGATTAAATTTAAATATATTGATTACTCTAATCCAATTATATAATCAACTATAAATTGAATTAGTTTGAATACAGTCCAATTGTTTAATTAAAACAACATTTAAATATTAGTCCAACTAATATATTTATAAATAAATAACGAAAAATGAAATGAGCGCGTATTGGCAAATATCTAAACGAAATTGCAAATTTAATACTTACCTCCTACTATTTTTCGGCGAGCCTCTAACCCTCTGTTGAGTACTCGGGAAACCTAGTTTTCTAGTGGGCTAGGATCCCGTTATATAACACACAACCTTGACTTTGGCCAATAATCTGTATGATATTTAACTAGGTAGATCTCTAAGATCAATTGGATCTCATCCAATTCCTAGATCCAGTAGGTGGACATCCAAGTCCGAAATATATATCTAATATATGCTAATATATCCAATATATTTTCCTAACCTTTTTCCTCTGAATCAACTAAGCCTTGGCTTTGGCACAACAAACTTAATGATTTCAGTTAAGTGGGACCCATTGACCTTGGAAAGCTTCGTAATCGATGTCGATGGACAAGAAGTGATCTTGACTTTAGCCAACAAATCACAACTTGGACAAGACATGCGATATGGAACAAATCCTTCATGATTCAAACACATCCGCGATGGACAAATGTCTTGACTTTGGCAGTGCCAATCTTAGATCTTGAGAGAGAATCACTCAATGGAAGGAAATCGATTAATATTTGTTGATGGTTTTTCGCGTAATTGGCAACCAATTAATTATCTTTGATTAGGTCTCATCATACACCCTTAAACATGCATTCTAAAAGCATGATAAGGCGCGATAAATAAATTAATAATGATATGCGGATGGATATATAAAATATTTTGTTCCTAGAACAAATCTCTCCATTTCTTCTCTCATGCTAGCACTATTCTTACTTTTACCCAATTACATAACACTTCTAAAAAACCTCATTTACATTGAGGGGAATAGATGAGAAGAGAAATACAAAGAATCAAGAGGTAATAGGCTGGACACGCATGTCCAATTTAATAAATTTTAAATTTATTACAATAATTTCTAAAATTGCCCTCACCCATCTAATATCCATCCGATATACATTATTCAAACATCACATCCATGTATTCACACAAAGCATGTTATCAATCAATCTAATCCAATTAATTAATCTGAAATTAATGACCATCCAATGTTCAAACAATGATTTGATTTGCACGAGTCCAACTCGTTTAAGAAAAAGTACTCAAAGTATGAATTCTTGAATTATATCGAACTTCAATATTAAATCCAATTTAATTCGTATTCAATACTAATTCATATTCAATTCCAAATTAAATAATTACACTTTAATAATGAGCCATTGCGACTTAGATTCTAAATCTAATCTTAATGGGTCTCAAAGCCCATTAACATCCAATGTCGTTTAATTTAATTAAAGTCCAATGAGCTTTCAATTAATTTATAAGGCATGGACTTTGGCAACCAAAGCCCAATAAGGGATCACCATTTGCTAAAAATCAATTTCGGCCCATGAGGCCCAATTAAACATAAAAGGCCCATTCGTCATATTTGGACTTTGCGGAAATGGTTTTAGGCCCAATTGGATCCAACCAATTCTCCTAAACCATACTTGGCCCAACCAAGCCCATTAAGCCAAAATACAACTTTATAAGCCTAATTCCAAATTTAGCCCAACTATTTAAATTCTAAAATTCCAAATTTCACAATTCAATTAACTAAAGTGTATTTGCCATAATTAACTACTTAAATCAACATTTCCAAAATACCAATTTACATAATTAATCATGCTTTCTAATTATCAATTCATGTCCAACATAATTGAAGCAAAATCAATCCCATTCATGCTTTGAAGCTAATGGGAATAAAAGGTATTTTAAATCCGATTTCGATTTCAATCCAATTAAATCATAAGTCAATAAATCCCAAGTTTTTCAACTCATCCAATGATCAAAAAACAAAAATCACCATGACTTTAGGGCTTCTACACATTCGGCCAAGCTGAAATAATTGGGGAAAATTTATCCAATTCAATTTTCATCAAATTGATCATGCATAACTCTAAGTTATCATCATTCAAGCATACTCAATCAAACAATTTCATCAAAACATGCTCAAATCAATTTTACCCAAATTTAAAGTTAAGAACCATAATTCCAATTTCATGCTTAATCATGGCTCTGATACCATTGTTCGATTTTCTAGGTCAAACCAAGATATAATTAAGCGATGAAATATGAGAATACAACAAAGTAAAGTAGCGAAAATACTCACTTTGATCGACTTTTGGATGCGATGAACACAAAAAAAATCTTACTTGAAGTTTCGGTCAAGCCCTCTATGGATGCTCCTTGTGTTGTCTTCAAGCTTCAAGCTTTGTGAATGGATTCCATGCTCATGAATGGGTTTCCGTATCACCTTTGTAATGACTCCTTTGGTATGTGCTAGCACCTTAGAAAATTGCCACAATTTTCTTCCTCTTCCTTTGCTAAATTTCGGCCAAGCCAAATGGGAGAGAAAAGGAGGGCCATTCGGCCAAGGAGAGGAATGAGAGAGAGAGAGAGAGAGTTGTGTTTGGTTTCTAAAACCTAATACAAAAAAATCCTTCACACTTTTGGTATTTACTTTTCCAAAAGGCAAAAAGCAAAAGGGAGGGAAAATGGCATTCAATGCCTTCAACAACCACCATCAATGAATAGGGACTAGTTGTCAATCACCAAAAGGTGACTTGACATCTATCACTAAAGTGACAGGTGATGTGACACGCGATGTGACTTGTGGCCGCACTTGATTCAAAATCGGAGTGGCCTCGCAAACACATTCCAGGCTTAGGTTCGTTAATTCCGAATTAATGAATTTTCCGTTACGATGTAATTAAATTAAATTTTATTAAATAATTATGCCTAGCAAAATTTCTATTCACGTCGCTAGTGAATTAATTCTAAATTAACTCGTTTGCCCGAATTAAAATCTAATTTTAATTCCACTTCGAAGTCTAATTTCGTATAATATATCCAATATATTATTTTATTGATTAATTCCAAATTAATCATTCTCTCTCTATAAATAGTATATTTTATCCCGGATAAAATATCTCTGTAATTAATCCTAGATTAATTTTCTCTCTCTTCTAATTAATCTTAGATTAATTATGTTCGAGTCATACGTCATCAGCGAATCTTCGGGAAGTGACCTATGAGATCCTTGAATATGTTGGCAGTAAATCCGGTCGTCGGACTATCCGAACACGTACGTACCTAGTACTATGTTTTTACCGATTTACAAGACATGGTTGGCTTCAAGCAAAGCACCGTGCCTACCCAATTCTCCAGAGATATTCTTAAAGGAATATATAATCTATTATCAGGTGTAGTATACATAGTATTGCGTATTACGATCCAGTAGTGGATGTCACATGCTAGGCCTGAGGATGGAATTGTGTCTGCCCCGTACGAAATACATATCCGATCTCTGGTAACTAGTCTCTATAATCGGATAAACATGACCTAGTCATATTTTCCCGATGACTGCAGTACATAAGAGTACTAGTTCCGTATCCTACGTGATCATCATCTCCATATGACTGAAGTGATACTTCCATCTTGACATCATAACCAATACACTACGATTCTCAATATACCCAGAAGAAACGTACAAAGAACTTGTTAAAGCCTTGGATGATCAAAACCAAAGTATATTGATTGTCGTAAGTATTAGCGGTGCAAGACTCAGGTTAAGACCAAATACACCTACCCTGATTCGGACTTCCATAGACACATAGTCATACTACCAATGGAATTTCGAGGGGTCTATCTAGAGCGAAGCTTTTTCCGTACCTCCTATCACACTTGCATAAGTATCAAATACTTAAATATATGAGAACTATGCCGTTATGCTCCCACAACGCGTACAAGTATAATACTAGTCTATTCCGCATTATCGATGTCCAATCTCGATAATACTACGACTAGAGATTATTTAATGATTAAACCTTTGTGGATTGATATTGTCTCATATCATCTCAATCCGGAACTAATCATAAGGACCTTTTATCATTTATATATCCCGGTAATCCAATTACAAATGATAAAAGAGTAATTTCCTTTGTCACATAGTTAATTTGTACAACAACACCATGTTCTGTACAAATAGTGATGCTATGGGTCATAATTATCCAACAATCTATTTTCTAAATCTCTATCTGAAATCTCTTTAATAAAACTAATTTTATGAAATCTACTTTTGAAATTCTGATTTCCGAAAACTATTTTCTAAAGATCTTATTTATGCAAACTATGTACTAAAAATCTGAAAACCGTGAGCTGCTACATATTTGAAAAACGTTGACGTATGAGGGCGTTACGTATCGTCGTCCCCCCATGCGCCTAACTGTAGCCAGCAGTGCAAATCCATGACTTTGGGGCGTTACGTATCGCTGTCCCCCAAATCACGCCACCACTGTCTCTGAAACTGGTGGTATTGGAGCGTTACATATCGCCGTCCCATAAGTTACAAACTGGAACTGAGGGTGCGAATCTATGCTACCACCC
Source organism: Zanthoxylum bungeanum (assembly GCA_019454045.1). Classification (NCBI taxonomy): domain Eukaryota; kingdom Viridiplantae; phylum Streptophyta; class Magnoliopsida; order Sapindales; family Rutaceae; genus Zanthoxylum; species Zanthoxylum bungeanum. Next base: position 57,290 of record SKCR01024350.1, read on the forward strand.
AAGCTCTGAACTAGAGTCCAAGTACATGAACCTATGTTGTCATCCTGGCTTTGAAACTAGGATCTAGGGGTGTTACTTATCACCATCCCCCTAGTCATCTACATGTGTACATGTCTCGGTCCGTCAATTCCATACTGTCTCAAGTTACATACTGGGGTGATTTTTTCTCTCATGTCCCGAAAAACATAAAAATCATACTGAAGACTTTTCTTTTCTAAAATATTTCTCAGAACATGCTAAATCATAAATGATATAAAAACAAGCTTGGCTAACGCCATAATTGCAGAAAAGTAATCTGATATTGAAAACTATTAAATAAAGAAAAAGAAAAAATTAGAGAAAAGTGTGTCCACTCTCTGTGCTTGGAGACTGGCTGGAACTATACTGCTTCATCGAAGGAGATCGCAATTCCAACAATGGTCTAAAGGTGATAGCTCGATCAGACTAAAAGTTACGAGATGAATTCTGGAACTAGGATAAACCACTAGTTTTAAGTACGTAAAGTCGTAATTCAATATATAATATTGTACTAGAATGCAATGTGAGCATACGAACTGGTTCGAGATCTTAAGGGTGGTCCCTAATACGATGGGGTAGAATTGGAATGGTTTAAAATTAATTTGGCATAGTTTATGTCTTTGTATCACGATGCAAAGGTCTTGCGCATCGCAACGCACATCATCGAGAACCTACCCTGAATTTCAGCACGCGTCGCGACGCGAGCTTCTTCCTACGTCACGACACCGAACTGATTCTCAATTTTTCTGCATCTCTTTCTTTATGTGTTTTTCACCCAAAAACATTCTTAACACTTCTAATACACAATCCATTAAATCACATCAATTCCACACATACTAAACTATCAAGTTATCATCATTAACAACTCATTTAATCACAAGTCCATTATTCCCAAATCAAACTTTAAACTTCTCAAACTCAAACACTTAACTCCATAACCCATTTCTTTACTTATTAACCACTAATAAACAACATATAACATGCCATTACAACTACCACAACATCAATTTGCCAAAATATCATAACTTGAAATTTGGGTTTAGTTCTATTACCTTATTTTTTTGTTGGATATTCCTCATTCCTTAAGTTCCATGAATGTGGATTCTTTGCTTCTCCCTCTCTTCCCTTCTTTCTTTCTTTCTTTCTCTCATTCTTCTTATTTTCTTATTTCTTATTTCTTCTTCTCTTCTCTTTTCTTCCTCTCTTCTCTCGGTTTCTTCTTTCTTTTTCTTTCTTTTTTTCAATTTCATTTTAATTTTTTTGAAAAAGATCAATAGTAGCCCCTTTATATAGTAGGACTTAATTGATATAAAGAACAATGTAGAAGTGTGTAGAAAAGTGGAGAAATTTTGAGATTTTATCAATTGGGTCCAAAATTACTATTCATCTGAATTTTTGACTTGTATTTTTGACTATTTCTGATACGAATTTGGAAAAATATTCAACGTAAAAATTTTAGATCTCGATCTCATATTTTCAACGATATAAAATTCATAAAAATCGGAGTTCATATGAAAAAGTTACGACCCAAATATCACGAGCTATCCAATGGAAATACTGTACAGCCTCGTCCCGGGACTTCGAGAATTTTTCCGATTGTCCCCAAAATCATCTCATGAGTATATATGAGTCTCAATATAATTTTATTCTATGTACCTTCGTCCCTTTAGTAACAGTATAATTTTATACGGTAGTAAAAACTACCGGTCGTTACAGTAAGGTGTGAATTAAGGTTTTTATAATTCAAGCTTAAAATTGAAATTAAAGAAAAAAATGAGATGAAGAACTTACTTTGCATGAAATAAGCTTGGAACCTTCAAATATTGCATCCAAAATAGCTTGAGGAATGAGAAGAAAATTTGATGAATTTTCTCCACACACTCACATTTTTTGGCATTGAGGAAGATGAGGGAATATTGTGCTATTTATAAACAAAGAAGAGCTGATTTTATGATGGATTGGGTGGTTAGGATTATGCCACCTCATCCAATCTAGTCTATTCCCGAAATTACTGTAGCAGTCATGAAATTTGGAAAAATATCCAACGTGAAAGTTGTAGCTCTCGGTCTTTCCGACGGTATAAAAATAAAAAAAAATCAGAGATCATATGAAAAAATTACAACTCGATTACTAAAGACTGTTCGGGATGAGACGTAAGCTAAGTTCCACGTCAGAATTTCAAGGGATTTATCGATTGTCCCAAATGTCATTTTATGAGCACTTACTTGCTCGAACATGATTTATATCAAGTATTATACCTCCAAAAATGTAATAGTCTTCAGACTTTTGTAATGTCACCGGATGTTACAAATTCAGCAAAGTGTTTTATTTATTTATTTATTATAAAATACAGAAAAAAATATAAAGATTTTTTAAAAAAAAAAACACACACACAAAACAACACAAAAGTGAAAAAAATACAATAATGTTAAATTATTACTCTATCTATTAAATTTGTATTCCTTGATAACGGCTCTAAACCTTGACACGCTCATTAATTGGTTATTTACTCCCAAGTATAAGATGTTGTTTCTATTCTAGGTCCCAAGATCATCAAACAAGCATGAAGATGTGTGAAATACATATCAAAGAAGTTGCGGAATACTTACATTGATCGGTTGAGACGATTTGATGACGAACAAAACTTGAAATTCCTTCCTTGAAGTGGCGCAACAGTGAGCAGTCCACTGCTTGCATTTTTCAGTTTTGAGCTGAGATTTTGAGCTTCGAATCTTCGTCGTTTGATTGCCGGCTCGTGGGTGAGTTTCCCTAACACCTTCGTATGTCTCCTAGGAGTGTGCTAGCACTTGGGTTTTGCCACAAAACCCTCAAATGTCCACCATGGTCCACGCCATTTTCAGGCAGTGAACTGCCCCTCTTGGGCGTGAGTTCATGAGGGAGAAAGAGAGAAAATAAGATAGATGAGAGAGAGAGAGAGTTGTGTGTTGTCTTTACTTTAGGGTTGCAAGTGTATCTAATACCACTTCTCTTGAATTTCAAATGAATTCATTTGAATTTGCTTTTTTAAATGTCAAACAATTAAAAGCCAACAACCACACTTTATGTCACATCAAGTCAAATCAACTTTAATAAAGTGACATGATGTCAAGTCACATCACTCAAAGTGACAAGTGATTTGACGCTTGATGCGACCTCAGATTCATTAATTCCAAATTAACGATTTCTTCGTTGCGTCGTAATTAAATCTAATTTAATTAAATAATCATGCCAAGCATAATTACTATTCACGTCGCTAACGAATTAATTCTAAATTAATTCGTTCGCCCGAATTAAAATCCAATTTTAATTCCGCGTCGAAATCCAATTTCGTTTAATATATCAATATATTAATTTACCGATTAATTCCAAATTAATCGTTATCTCCCTTTAAATGATATTTTATCCTAGATAAAATATCTCCGAAATTAATCCCAGATTAATTTTTTCTTTCCTCCAATTAATCACAGATTAATTTACAGTGTGAGTCATACATCATCGGTGAATCATTGGGAAGCGACCCATGAGATCTCCGGATATGTTGGCAGTAAATTCGATCGTCGGACTATCCGAACACGTAAGTACCAGTATTACGTTTTACCGATTTACAAGACAAGGTTGACCTCTAGCAAAGCGCCATGCCTACCCAATACTCCAGAAATATCCTTACAGGAATATGTGATCTATATCAGGCGTAGTATACGTAGTATTGCATATTTCGATCCAGTGTCGGATGATCAGGTGCTAGGTCTGGGGCTGGATATGTGTCTGCCCCGTACGAAGCACATGTCGGATGTCTGGTAATTAGTCTCAATAATCGGATATACATGATCGAGTCATAATATCCCGATAGTCGCGCAGCATATAAGAGCACAAATATAGTATCCTACGTGACCATCATCCCCATATGACTGGAGTGACACTTCCGTCTTGACATCACACCCAATACACTATGATTCTCAATATACCCAGCATCGGCGTACACAGAACCTGTTAAAGCCCTGGACGACCTCAACTAAAGTACATTGATTGTCGCAAGTATTAGCGGTGCAAGTCTCAGGTTAAGACCAAATACACCTACCCTGATTGTAGACTCCCATAGACACAAGGTCATACTACCAATGGGATTCTGCGGTGGTCTAATGCAGAGCGAAGCTGTTTCCCGTACCATCGGTGAAACAAAACCTCCTATTACACTTGCCTGAGTATCCTATACCCAGATATACGAGAACTATTCCGTTATGTCTCACATAACACGCACAAGTGTAATACTAGTCTTTTACGCATCTATCGATGTCCAATCTCGACAATGCTCTGACTAGGGATGTTTAATGATTTATCATTTCGTTGGTTGATACTGTCTCATATCATTCTCAATCTAGGAACAAATCATAAGGACCTCCCATCATTTATATATCTAAGGTGATCTAATCACAAATGATAGGAGTGCAATCTCCTTTGTTACATAGTTAATTTGTACAACAACACTATGATCTGTACAAATAGTGACGCTATGGGTCATAACTGTCCAACATAAAAGTTTTGAAGTAATAAAATAACCCGGTAAGTTTGGAATCGATCCATATGTAATAAATTTAATAGGATAAAATAAAAATATTAAAATAAAATATTAGTTTTAGGGGATCCACTTCTGATATTTCAAATATAAATAATTTTTACCTTTGATAAAATATAAAATATCATTATTTCTCAATCAATTTATTTCATAATTATCACGGATTAACTATGCTCATACATGTAATTTGTCATGTCGATAATTAGTCATGCCAAAGTACTAAATATGCCAAAACATATAAAACTAGCCATAAAGGCGGTGATAATATTTTTCTGTAACAAGTCTAATTAGATACTCAATGACGACAATTATATACAACCAGCCATATAGACGGAACCCTAATATATAATTAATCCAAATATTTAATAGTCCATTTTCTCTCAATAATGGGATTCAAATGTTATCCGTGCCAATCGGGGACTGTCTACAGCTAGTCAAGAGTTCTCAAAAACTGGAAAGAGTATGAATTTTATTTAGGAAATTATCATAATTTATAAAATATAATATAAATAAAAATCACCTATATTTTCCTACCACTAGCTTCAGTATTTACCTTGATATGATACAAATTAGCAGAAAAAGATATAAATAAAAATATTCATAATTTATTAATAAAAGAAAAATAAATTACAAAAGAAAAAAATACACACATCATCCCACAAAGTCTCAAGATAGACATGTGGAAATTTTACTGAGGAAAAGAAGTGCCGAGCATTCTCTATTTATAGAGGATGCTCTACACCTCTTTCAAAGAATTATCATTCAACTTTCAAAAATTACATGCAAAATACACAACTTGACAAACCACCTTGGTTTGTCAAGTTACCATTTTTTCAAATGAAAGTGTGAATCCACCGAAAGGCGGATTGACATTCTTTTATAATATATATATAAGATCTTGGTAGGACCTCCAGTATAATATATATAAAATCTTGGTGGGTCTTTCAAAATATATTATATATATAATGTAAATGTATATATTATTATAATAATAATAAAATACATGTGTGGGTAAATACATCATAAGTTCAATTTGTCACCAATCTAAACACGATAAATAATTTCCAGATCCAATTTGAATATAATTATTTTTAATTGTCAATTTGGTTCGGTACAATTCAATTTTTTCAATTTTAAGCAATGACAATAAAAAAAAATTAAAAATTAGTAACATTAATTGAAATTAACATTTATTTATTTATTTATTTTACATGATAACTCTTATGGTAATTATAATTACACCAATAATTTTTTTAATGAGATATAATTATTATTTAAATGATCTAAAATATTTTTTTTTTAAAAAAAAATTATAAAATAAAAAATCTCAAATATTCATGATATAAATTATCACTAAACACCAAATAAATTTATATTATAGAAAATATAATATATAAAATGACACATAAGAGTGGACCAGGCCCAACCTTTTTGGAAATTTTTTTTAAAAAAATATAAATTAAGTAATTTTTAGAATTTTTTAATACTAAATAATGGAAAAAAAATTAAAAATATCAATGTTTTTGAGTTGTTTTGAATTATACCTTAACAAAGTAGTTATAAAAGTATGTATTTAAAGTTAAAAATTAATTTATATAATTAAAAAATATATTTTTACCTTCAAAAATCGGGTCTGGGCCAAGTTCAGGTTTTGTTGCCTTAGCCCGACCTGAGCCCGGAAACTAAAACTTTACCCTCAGATCAACTATGCTCGGGCTTTTCTACCACTAATAACAACATGGTATGATTAGATTTTTTTAAAAAAAAAAATCAATAAATCGAATTATTCACTTAATTTGGTTAGTTCATTTTTCAGTTAAAAATATTATTTTATTTTGATTTGGTTTAGTTCGATTTTTTAATTGAAAAATTATTTTTAAAATTAAGATTTATTTATTCAGTTCGATTTTTCAATTTTAGTTTCAATTTCTTTTATTTCCACCCATTTTTGAGCGCATAATCATTTAATAGTAAAATAAGTAAGAATCGGTGTTTAGTGGATAAGATTTGTCGTCCAAATCTAAACTATTTGTTGGTGTTAAAGATTCAAGTATTTCTCAATCTTATACATGGGTAGGAGTTGAAGATAAGGTGAAAGAAACTTTTGAAACTCTGTTCATTGGCTTGTTGACATTTGACACATGTTAAAGTATTTTAAAGGTTTCACCTCACTAGCTTAATGTGTATTTATAATTTTATGATGAATCACCAATTCACTAGCTTTCACTTTTGAATTGAATGCACTCAACTGCTTCTGCAAACCAACTCTTCTTCTTCCCCTTCATACTCAACACACAAGTGAGAGATAAATTTCACTTCTTTTGCTAATTTTATTTGTTAAAATATTTTTGAGATGGCCTCAGCACCCAAGTTTCCTTACCAAAGACTGATTCATGATCATGATTATCATTTCATTCACTTCAATTTTTCTGATAGTGAAATGAGACTATTGCATTCTCAAGTAAATGTACTATATGATGCTAAATGCAGAAATATTAATAATAATATTAATATTTTGTACAATTAAATGTAATTAAAAGATAAAAAGAGAGTAAAAATATTTTCAAATATATTTTGTTGTAAAAAATATTTTATGAATATTATTCTTACAGAAATAAATAATGAGGACAGAGAAAGTATTAGACTTCTTAACCAATCCATTAATGATATAAAAAAATATAGATTTATCATTGGATGCACACATGGAAACATAAAGAATTTTAAAATTTTAAAATAAATTAAGAGATACTACAATTAACAATTGAATACTACAATTAACAATTGAAGTCCTCTATAAGTAGAGGAGTCAATATAAATCACGACACAATTATATATTTTTTGGGAATATTGAATAAACCCCATGTCATCCATATAGGGGTCATTGGACCCCTATATGGAAGCGTGGGTAAACGGTGCTATCACAAAGTAGGGATGACAGTGGGTAGAGTTTGTGTTGGGTTTCTAATATATCCCCAAGATCATAACAAAGCATGAAATAAGAATGAATAATTGAAAGAGTGACAGAAACACACTTACAATGATCGGATGTGATGAGATGCTCAACAAAAATTCCTCATTTCCCTTGATGAGTATTCGGTCAAGGAAGGTTTGTTTTGTTGAAGAAAATTTCCAAGCTCCAAGCTCCAAGAATGAGATCCAAGCTCTTGAATCTATTCCCTATCACCTTTGTTTGATCCACCAAAGTGTGCTAGCAAAAATGACCTTTGTAAAACGAAAAGAAAAAAACCCTAGGTATCTTCCTTTAGGTTTCGACCAAGTGAGTGGTATATGGGAGAGATAATGTTTTTGTTGTATCTAATACAAATACCCTAGGTAAAAAGTGAAAAAGAAAAATTTTAACCTTTCCAAAAAGTTAAACCCTTCCCCCATCCCCAATTTTCCCTCCAAAAGTCAAAAGGTCAAAAGTCTCAAAAAGCCAAAGTTACTTTTCATAAAGTGATTTGACTTCCATCACACATCATTGACATGTGATATGACTCGCGATGTGATTTACGATGTGACTTGCGGCCGCACACAATTCAAAATCGGCGCAACTTCGCAAATACATTCCGGGCTCGGTTTCGATAATTCTAAATTAACAATATTTCCGATGCCTCATAAACAAATCAAATTTACTATTCACGTCGCTCAAGAATTAATTCTAAATTAATTCGAGTGCCCGAATTAAAATCTAATTTTAATTCCGAATCGAAATCCAATTTCGTTTAATATATCGAATATATTTTTTATCGATTAATTCCAAATTAATCTTTCTCTCTCCTCTAATAGTACTTTATCCTAGATAAAGTTATCCGTTTTAATCCCAGATTAAGTTTGAATCAACGTCATCGGTGAATTCTCGGGAAGTGACCCAAGAGATCTCCAGATATGTTGGCAGTAAATACGGTCGTCGGATTATCCGAACACATACGTACCTCGTACTACGTTTTTATCGATTTACGAGACAAGGTTGGCTTCTAGCAAAGTGCCATGCCTACCCAATTCTCCAGAAATATTCTTACTGGAATATAAGATCTATATCAGGCGTAGTAGACCGTAGTATCGTGTGTATAGCGATCCAGTATCTGATGTCATGTGTAAGGCCTGAGGTTGGAATAGTGTCTGCCCCGTACGAAGTACATATCAGATATCATGCAACTAGTCTCTTTGAATCGGATAATCATGACCTTGTTATATTATCCCGATGGTTGCAACACTATAGAGAACGAGTTATGAATCCCTGCGTGATCATCATCTCCATATGTCTGGAGTGACACTTCCGTCTTGACATCACATCCAATACACTACGATTCTCGATAAACCCAATAGAGGCGTACACAGAACCTGTTAAAGTCCTGGACGACCAAAACCAAAGTTTACCGATTGTCGCAAGTATCAGCGATGTAAGTCTCAGGTTAAGACCAAATACAGCTACCCTGACGCGGACTCCCGTAGACACATATACATACTACCAATGGGATTCCGCGAGGTCTATCCAGAGCGAAGCTGTTTTCCGTACCATCGGTAAAACACGGCCTCCTATCGCACTTGCATAAGTACCCAATACTTAAATATATGAGGACTATGCCGTTATGGCCCTCACAACGCGCACAAGTGCAATACTAGTCTATTCCGCATTATCGATGTCCAATCTCGATAATACTACGACTATGGATATTTAATGATTAAACCTTTATGGATTGATACTGTCTCATTTCATCTCAATCCGGTACTAATCATATGGATTTCTACCATTTATATTATAGTAAATAAATTTACAAAATGGTAAAAGGCAATTTCATCAATACATAGTTAATTTTGTACAAAAACACAATGCCTTTTACAAACAGTGACGCTATGGATCATAACTGTCCAACAGTTTGGTGTGGGTTTGCCATTACCAAATCTGCACCATACTCACTGCGGGTTTCAATTTTCATTACCAAACCAGCACCCATATAAAAATAAATAACCAAACCCGCATTGGTTCCAAGCGGATTTTTTTGCAAGTTTTTAAAATATCATATAAAAATGAATTTCTCATGACAAAGTATTCGCTATCTATAATATAAAAACAAAATTAATCAGAATATTGAACCATCTATAATTTCTTCACATGTCAGTGGAGTTTGGTTTGAAGTCAATATGAAGTCACAAATATTAAACAGAATACTAAACCAAAACCAATTCAAAAATATTATAAAGTCCACAAAAAAAATTAAATACAGATTAACTACAGATTAAACAAGACAAGACCAGAAAGAAAACATTCAAAAAAATGATAAAGTTAACTACATAATATGATTCCTTTTATATGAATGGTATTCTTTACCCTAAAAAATCTAAAACAAAAATTTTAAATGTAAGGGTAGCAGATACCCATTGCGAGTATTGATAAATGCATGAAAATATATTTTAAACATCACTAATTCAGTTTTATTATTGAGTATTTAATCTTAATTGTAGTTTATTTTATGTTTTGTTATTAGGAAGCAATGAAACATGGGTATTGGAGCAATTGTACGTGTTTCGGGACTTTATGGAAGCATCAGAAGCATGTAGGAAGAGTTAAATCGCAGCATCGGCGAAATCAGAGAAAAGCACCGGCGCCGCGGCACCTCCTCAACATCCCTTCATAGTAGATACCCCGAGAGTTAGGGCGTCTACTAAAAATATCAATATTTTTAAGAGTTGTTTTGAATTATACCTTAACAAAGTTGTTAGAAAATATGTATTTAAAATTTAAAATTAATTTATATAATTAAAAAAATATATTTTTACCTACAAAAATCGAGTCTGGCCGAGTTCAGTAGGTTTTGTTACCTTAGCCCAACCCTAGCCCGGAAACTAAAATTTTACCCTCGGGTCAGAGTATGCTCGGACTTTTCTACCACTCATAACAACATGGTATGTATAGATTTAAAAAAAATCAATAAAGCAAATTATTCACTTAATTTGGTTAAGTTCATTTTTTCAGTTAAAAAAATTATTTCATTTCAGTTTGGTATAGTTCGATTTTTTAATTAATAAGTTAAATAATTTTTTTTAAAATAATTTTTTTTTTTTTTTATATCCACCCATATTTTGAGCGCATAATCACTTAATAGTAAAATAGGTAAGGATTGGTGTTTAGTAGATGAGATTTGTCCTCCAAATCTTAAATATTTGTTGGTGTTAAAGATTCAAGTATTTCTCAATCTCATACATGGGTGGGAGTTGAAGATAAGTTGAAAGAAACCTTTGAAACTCTGTTCATTGCTTGTTTGACATTTAACACATGTTAAAGTATTTCAAAGGTTTCACCTCACTAGCTTAATGTGTATTTATAATTTCATGGTGAATCACTACTTCACTAGCTTTCACTTTTGCATTGAATTGTAACATCCCCGATCTGGGAGATGTTATCGGCATGGGATAGCCGAGCTAACCCCATAAGCCTATGACTTTCTGACTATATTCTAAACTAATCAAATACAATGTTATGCATGTAAACCATAACTCATTTCAAAATACTTTTTTTTTCACATATCTGTGTACTCATAATATTTTACTTTACACACATTAACATATGCTCATAAAGACTCATACTTCACTAGTGTACACAAGAAACTTTTTCTTGACACAAAGTTGACTCTCTTGCTATACGACTCAATGCTGGTGGACTCCAACCCTGGTGACGATATCAGTATCCACCTTTCTGAGCTCGTCCTCCTGGAATTCTTGTAAAAATAAATACTGGGAGTAGGGGGGTTAGATCGACGTACGATCTAAGTGAACAGAAAATAACTGAAAAATGAAGTAAAGATCTTTTAACTTCAAAACCATATTTTCAAAATATCTTTTTCATGAAAACTTTATTTCTGAAAACTATCTTCGAAACTCTGATTTTTGAAAACTGATTCCGAAAATCTAGTTCTGAAAACTATTTGTTAAAAATCTGGATTCTGAAATATGTGTACTGAAGCTCTGAAAACTATATACTGAGAATCTGAAAACTGAAATTTTTTTTGAAATCTGTATTTATGTCTGAAAACCTGGACGTATGAGGGCGTTACGTATAGCTGTCCCTCCATGCGCCTAACTAGAGCCAACAGTTCAAATCCATGACTTTGGGGCGTTACGTATCGCCGTCCCCTAAAACATGCCACTACTGTCTCAGAAACTGGTGATATTAGGATGTTACATATCGCCGTCCCCCAAGCCACAAACTGGAGCTGGGGGTGTGGATTTATACTACCATCCAAGCTCAAACTAGGGTTTAAGGGCGTTGCGTATTACCGTCCTCCTAGCCCTGCTCGAGGATCTGAGAGTTTCCCCTCTGTCCTCCACATGTGCATATGTCATATGAATCTGTCAATTCCAGCTGTATCTCAAGTTACATATTGGGGTGGGGTTTTACCTCATGCCCCGAAAACATAAAAATCATACTTTAAAGCTTAAATCTGTAAATACTGATTTCTGAAAATCATTTCCTTTCTCAAAGCAAAATTATATATCATAATAACTAAAAAGAAAAGTTTCTAACGCCCTAAAGCGTAAAATATAAGTATGATAAAAATGTGAAATAAAAATCAAGAAAAAGAGAAAGTGTCCACTCACTCTGTTTGAGCCTAGCTAGCACCAGATCCTTGATCAAAGGAGAATACGGTTCCTGCGAATAATCTATGATCGGAACTGGATTAGAATCAATCTAGTGAAATAACCTCGATTCTTTAAAGATTCATCTGAATACGATATACTCAAGACTTAAGATAATCATAATTTGATATAGGATGTGTGTATGAATTGATACAAGTCCATAAGGGTGGTTTCTAATACGTTAGGATAAAACTGGGGTATTAAAATTGATTAGGTGAATTTCTGGTCTTGTGTCGTGACGCGAGAATGGCTGCGCGTCGCGACGTGCATCGCTCTAAATCCTGTCGTCATTTCGGTCTTGCGTCAGTACACACTATCCTTCTTGCATCGCGACGCGACCTGGGTTTTCCAAGTTCTGATTTTGCTTCTCCAACTCCTTCAAAACTCAAATCATTCATCTTCGACCCATAACAATATTTCCATATCCCAAACCAAAACATAATACATCATCCTAACACCATTTACCATACATTAAACTTTCAATTATCAATCAAAACATCTTTTAATCACTTATCATATTCTCACTCAAAACCTTCAAGTGGGAATTATCAAAATTTCCAACGGTTTTTGCGTCAAAAATTTGTACTACCAATATCACCATCAGCCAATCAACCTACTTATATCATTAAAACTTATAGGCTTCAAAAATAAGGAAAGGGGTCATATTACTTTATCTTTTTTTCTCTTGGCTTTCAACTCTTCCTAAGTCTCCAATGCTTCTTGCTATGACCTTAATCTTCCTACTTTCCTTCTTTCTTTTCTTTTCTTATTATTATTCTTTTCTCTCATTCTTCTCCTTCCTCCCTTCCTTCCTATCGGTTCTGTTTTCTCCTTCTTTTCTTTCATTTTCATTTTTTCAACTTTTGGAAATAATGAATAGAATCCATTTATATAATGAACCCAAAAGATATATGGAAAGTTGTAGAAGAATGTAGAGAAATGAAGAAAATTCTAGACTTTTCCATTTTGACCCCGAAATTACTATTCATAAAAAAATTTGACTTACATTTTTGACTCGGTTCTAGTCCGAATTTGGAAAATTAAAGCGAATGTTGTAGGTCTCGATCTCAGCTTTTCAACGATATAAAATTCATAAAAATCAGAGATTGTAAGAAAATGTTATGCTCCAAATACGATGAGCGGTCCAAAGGAAACACGGTACAGTCCCGTTCCGGGACTTTGAAAAATTTACCAATCATCCCCTAAGTCATCTCATGAAGATATTTGAGTCTTAATATAATTTATTTTACATGCCTTCATCCCGTATGTAGTATTATTGCTATAGGCAGTAGTAAAACTAACGGTCATTACAAATTCTCCCTCCCTTAAATAGGATTCGTCCTCGAATCCTCTCTAGCGTCTAACTCGTGATCTTATTAACTTCACGAATATCCAAAGATGCGACTAACTTGATCTCTTTGTCTCCTATGCTAACTTCTAGATCTTCCTCATTTCCCTCTCTTAAGTCCTCATTCTGTAATACTTCTGTTGAGTACTTTTGACGACTATCCTTTTATTCTTTCACTGTACCCATACTCCTTATCTCTAAGATTTCTTCCTTCTAGACTTACACTTATGCTCCATAATTCCTTAACTTGAGCAAATTCTTAATAACTAGTATCTTGGCTCTCACCTAAGATTCCAATATCTCATACATATACTTGATATTTCTCAATTTCTCTTGTCCAACTTGTCTTTAACATTAGTTCTTATTACTCAACTATCAAAAGAGCTAGCACTCCGAGAGAGATGCGAAGGTGATAGGGAAGTCCACCCATGAGCCGGGAATCGTTTGACGAAGCTTGGAGCTTGGATTCTTGAAGTTGATGGCTGAAAATGTGCAGTCCAGAAGCTCACTGCCGAATGCACAAGGAGCAGAAAAAGAAATTTTTGTTGCCTCCCGTGTCGCTCAATCGATCGATGTGAGTATTCCGGAACTTCCTCAACTTGTATTCGCACTTATTTCATGCTTGTTATTGATCATTGGGACCTTAGTAAACTCCAACAATGGTATCAGAGCAAGGAAAAACATGAAAAGTTTAGGGCTTAAAATTTGGGTAAACTTGATTTTGAGCATGTATAATGAAATTGGATGAATTAGTATGCTTAAATGTGTTTTAATTGAAGTTTGATTTGATCAATTTCATGAAAATGGTTGGAAACAATTTTCTCCCAATTATTTTAGCTTGGCGGAAGTTAAGGAGCCCTAAATGTCTTGGTGATTTTGATTTTTGATCATTGGATGTATTGGAAATCATTCGGGATGATGATTAATGTTGATTGTGGAATTAATTGGATTGAATTCGAATCGGACATAAAATCCCCAATATTGTCGAGACATAAAGAAGCATGAATGGGTTTGATTTTTTATCAAAATGTGTTGGACACTAATTGATGTTGATAAGCATGATTAATTAGACTAATCAACGTTTTAGAAACATTGATTTAAGTAGTTAATTATGTTATACACTTTAGAATTAATTAAATGTAAAATTGGATTTTTGTATTTAATTAATTGGGCCTTAAAATTGGATTTGAGCTTGTTATGTTGTAAATGGGCTTATTGGGCTTTGTTGTACAAAGTTGGATTTAGGAAAAATTGGTTGGATCCAATTACGCCCAAAACCGCTTCCATAAAGCTCAAACGCGACTTAATGGACCTTTAAAGTTTAATTGGGCCTAATGGGCCAAAATTGATTTCTGGGCTTATTGGGTAAATCCTGGATTGGATTTTGGTTATTCGGTTTGACCCGAGTTGACCAAAAGTCCACGGCTTAAGAAAATAATTAAAAGCCCATTGGACTTTAATTGAATTGACGTTGGACGTTAATCGGGCTTTGAGACCTGTAACGATTAAATTTGGAATTAAAGTCGTATAGGTTCGTAATAAAGTGTAATGTTTAATTTAGAATTAAATAAGCGAATTAGAATTAAATGCATATTGAATTGGATTTAATTATGTAGTTTAATTTAATTCGAGAATTCGTACTTTGAGTACTTATTCGCAAAACGAGTTTGACCCGAACAAAATCAAATCGTTTTTTGAACATTGGATGGTCACTAATTATCAGATTAATTAATTTGATTAGATTGATTGATAACATGCTTGTGTGAATACATGGTTGTGATGCATGAATAATGTATATCGGATGGATATTAGATGGGTGGGGCAATTTTAGAAATTATTGTAATAAATTTGATTTATTAATTAGACCTGCGTGTCCAGCCTTATCACCTCTTTATTCTTTATATTCTCTTCTCACCTATTCCCTTCAATGTAAATGAGGTTTCTTTAGAAGTGTAGTGTCACGGGTAGAAGCAATACATGTGCTGACGGGAGAGAGAAAGAGAGAGATTTGATCTAGGATCAATGTGTAAAGTATCCATCCGCATATCATTATTATTTTATCATATGCGCTTTATTATGTGTTTAGAATGCATGTTTAAGGGTGTATGATGATGAGACTTTAACAAAGATAATAAATTGGTTGCCATTTACACGCGAAAAACCCTCAAACAATATTAAGCGTCTTTCCTTCCATTGAGAGATTCTCACTCAAGATCCGAGACTGGCATTGGTTTGTTGGCCAAAGTCAAGGCCTTTGTCCGTCGAGGATGTGTTTGAATCACGAAGGCTTTGTTCCATATTGGTGTCTTGTCCAAGTTGTGGTTTGTTAGCCAAAGTCAAAACCACTTCTTATCCATTGACATTGATTACGAAGCTTCCATGGTCAATGGGTCGCGCTTAACTGGGATCACTAAGTTTGTTGTGCCAAACCCAAGGCTTAGTTGATTTAGAGGAAAAAGGTTAGGTAATACATTGGATGTATTGGCATATATAAGATATATGTTTCGGACTTGGATGTCCCCATACCGGATCTAGGAATTGGATTGGATCCAATCTATCTTAGAGATCTACCTAGTTAATTATCATACAATTTGTTGGCCAAAGTGAAGATTGTGTGATATTTAATGGGATCTTAGCCCACTAGGAAACATGATTTCCCGAGTACTCGACAGAGGGTTAGAGGCTCGCCGAAAAATAGTGGGAGGCAAGAATTGAATTTGCAATATTCGTTTAATTTCTTGCCATACGCGCTCATTGAAATATCATTCATCAATAAATTAAATGTTAGTTGGACTAATATTTAAATATTGTTTTAATTAATAGTTGGATTGTATTCAAACCATTCATTTATAGTTGATTTTATAATTGGATTATAGTAATCAATATAATTGATTTTAATCTATTAAATTATAGTTGATTAAATAGTTAGACTATTGTAATCATTATAATAAATAGCACCGAAATCATTGATTAAATAGTTGGACTATTAAAATCAAGATAAAATTGAAAGATTGACATTTAAAACATAATCCTAGCGAAAATGTATTTAAATGGTTTAATTTTCAAATTGGGAATAAATTTCAGGATGGTCCTGGAAACTACTAAGTTACTTTATTTGATAAAATAATAAATTAGGCCTAAGCCCGGAGTTAAGCAAATAAGTAGAGCATGATCTTTGGAAGATTCATGTGATGATAACTTAAGTGCTTAATCCATTAAGCTTCTCGCAGTAGACTCCTTAATTCTTAATCAGAACTAAGGATTAGATCCTTAAAGTATGATAATGAAATTGAAGGATCTTCATAAATCTATGCTTAGATTTTAGAAGTACTAAATTGCAATAAATAACTCTTGGAGAGTTAATGACTATTCTCAAGGAGATAAAGTCAAAGTTTGCAATAAGGTAAGTAGCGCAAGGCACACCCTACTTCCATATTCTAGAAACCCGAGGCTTGGCCAAAGGCTTCTGGAATATGAAAAGGGGCAAAGGAAAAATCATTATAATCTTCTGGGAAAATAAGGGACATACCCCAAAATGTCTGCCTAAATTGTGGCAAACGGGATCGCGAAAGCGTGACTGCCGTTTGGACAAAGCAGACATAAAGGAATAAAAGATGGGGCCAGGCTCTGACTTCAAATATGTTTGTCAAAATTATGTTCACTACTAGTATTGAAATTGGATTTTAAATACTTAGAGTGGTACATAAATTATTTACTGGTGTGCAGCATTTGCTATGAGCAGGATACTGACTTCAGTTGAGATTTATCTGCGAATCAGAAACGGGATGAAAATCGATGTTTTAACCGTAGATACCTAAGTTTAGGAACTACCTTCGGGTGTGTACCTATATTTGGAAACTGTTATAATGTAACTAGTTTGACTAGATACATTATCTCTATATCAGTGTTTAACCCGCTGCGGGTGGACCTTTATATTCTAGAACACTAAAATGTTTCATTATATAAATATGATATTAAGATAAGCACATTAGATGTGAATGACAGAATTTATATTTTGAATATAAATAAATCTCAAATATATATAACATGACAAACAATAGCTCAAACTGATTTGATCAGATGAAACTCTATTGTGGCATTGTTGTCTGGGACACAATTAAACAAGACTCGTATATCTACACTTTTGAAGAGTGGGTACTTGGACTGTTTTGATTCCAATCAAATATAGTCTACGAATCTAGTTTATAGGGCAAAGTGCCTAAAACAATATTTACTTGGTAAAAGTGTAAATGCCACCAATCTTATAGCCCTATTTCATATTGAAGCAAGTGGGCCCATGTCTAGTTAGGTTGGATGTAGATATGAATATTTCGTGACCTATACAGATGTGGCATCGCGTTATGGTTATGTGACTCTTTTAGAACACAAATCGGAAACTTTTACAGTTTTGACACGAAATAAACAATTAGATCGGCTATAGTATTAAACCGTTACGGTAAGACCGACATGGAAAATACTTAAGCAATAAGTTTCTAGTATACTTGAAAGAGTGTAGTACTCTTTCAAATGAGGACTCCTCCCGGAACACGTTATTTTGACGGTGTGTCCGAACAGAGTGACCGAATTTTGTTGAACATGATAAGGTTAATCATGAGTCGCTCTGAGCTACCATTTCCTTCAACGGATACACATTAATAGTGCAGAACTTATTAGAATAAGGTTCCATAATAATCTATTTGACAAATTACATATTAGATATGAACGGGGAAAGAAACCGGGTTTCTCATTCCTGGAAATTTGGGAATGCTAGGCATATGTTTGGATGATACCATATGTTTGGATGATGCCAAACTAAAACCCAAATTGGATAAGTGCTGATTATAAGTTATCATAGGGATACATAAGTATAGTACTTATACATCTCACAAGAGAACAATTAGATTGTTGCTCGCCATGTGGTTTTCCTAAGAGGAATACCGATATGCAGTGGAAAGTGGAAGGATAGTCAAACTCGATGAAAATCGGAGTAAAGGCACCAAATCCTTAATGGAACACAAACAGTTCATCAAGGTGAAACTGTACCAATAATCTTCGAATACACAGGAACAACGTAGGTCGGAGAGAGTCAGAAAATAACCTGGGGTATGGGTTTCTGATCTCACCTCATAAAGATGTCTATCTTATTGAGGAATACCAACTGACTACGTATGAGGAAGTGATACAAGGTATCGACTCCCTATTATGGCAAAGTGCCATATAATCTAAATGGATTCCATGTAAATAAATCAAGTTTGGATACTAGTTGATGTCTTGCAAGGCATTGTGCCTATTGATACTTTATAAGTCTTCAAGGAAGACATGTTGGACAATTATGACCCATAACGTCACTATTTAACAGATCATGGTGTTGTTGTACAAGTTAACTATGTGACAAATGAGATTGCACTCTTATCATTTGTGATTAGATCACCAAGATATATAAATGATGAGAGGTCCTTATGATTTGTCCTTGATTGAGAATGATATGAGACAGTATCAATCAACGAAGGATAAATCATTAAATATCCCAAGTCAGAGTATTATCGAGATTGGACATCGATAAATACGTAAAAGACTAGTATTGCACTTGTGCGCATTATGAGGGCATAACGACATAGTTCTCATATATTTGGGTATAGGATACTCATGCAAGTGTAATAGGAGTTTGTGTTTTACCGATGGTACGGGAAACAGCTTCGCTCCGGATAGACCCCCTCGGAATTCTATTGGTAGTATGACTATGTGTCCATGGAAGTCCGAAATCAGGGTAGGTGTATTTGGTCTTAACCTAAGACTTGGACCGCTAATACTTGCGACAATCAATACACTTTGTTGCGGTCGTCCAGGGCTTTAACAGGTTCTGTGTACGCCAATACTGGGTATATTGAGAATCATAGTGTGGTGGGTGTGATGTCAAGAAGAAAGTATCACTCCAGTCTTAGTGGAGATGATGGTCACGTAGGATACGGTATTATTACTCTTAAATGCTGCAGCTATCGGGATAAAATGACAAGGTCAGGTTTATCCGATTTTAGAGACTAGTTACCAGACATCCGACATATGTTTCGTACGGGACAGACACAATTCCAACCCTAGGCCTAGCACGTGATCATCTGATACTGGACAGAAATACGCAATACTACGTATACTACACCTGATACAGATCCTTTATTCCTGTAAAGATATTTCCGAAAAATTGGTAGGCATGGCGCTTTGCTAGAGGCGAACCTTTTCTTGTAAATCGGTAAAATGTAATACGAGGTACTTACGTGTTCAGATAGTCCGACGACCGAATTTACTACCAACATATCCGGAGATCTCATGGGTCGCTTCCCAAAGATTCACCGATGACATATGACTCGCACTTTAATTAATCTGGATTAATTAGAAGAGAGAGAAAATTAATCTGGGATTAATTTCGGAGATATTTTATCTAGGATAAAATATCAATTAAAGAGAGATAACGATTAATTTGGAATTAATCGGTAAATTTATATATTCGATATTTTAAATGAAATTGGATTTCAACGCGGAATTAAAATTAGATTTTAATTCAGGCGAACGAATTAATTTAGAATTAATTCGTTAGCGACATGAATAGTAATTATGCTTGGCATGATTATTTAATTAAATTAGATTTAATTACGACGCAACGGATAAATCATTAATTTGGAATTAACGAACCCAAGCCCGAGATTATTTGCGAGCGCATTCGTATTTCGAATTCAAGTGCGGCACACAAGTCAAATCTAGCGTCAAATCGCTAGTCACATCAAGTGTCAAATCACTTGTCACTTTGAGTGATATGACTTGACAACATGTCACTTTATTAAAGTGATGTGAGGTGATGTGACTTGATGGGAGTTGATGGTTGAGTGTTTAATACTCAATTGTGATGTTTGAAAGACATATGTGAATATGTGAATATTTTAATATTTGGTATTTGTTTTCAAATTTTTTGGTATATGTTTTGAGAAAACAATTACCAAAATCATTCAACACCTTTTCTATCTCTCTCCTCCATCTCTCCTCTCCTCTTTTCTCTCTGCCATTCACGCCCAAGGGGCTAAATTGACTGCCCAAACCGTGAGCAGCAAGAGGGAAGAAGAAGTTGATTTTATGACAAGAAGAAAATGGGCAATTTTGTGGTAAAATTGCCAAGTGCTGCATACCGAGAGTTATACGAAGGTGATAGGGAAACCCACCCACGAGCCGAGAACCATTTGATTCAAGCTTGGAGCTCAAAATCATCAACCGAATCTGAAATTTTGAGGCAGTGGACTGCACTTCTTGGGCGTGAATATGGAGGACAAAAACAAATTTTATTTGCTGCCGAATCATCTCAACCGATCGATGTGAGTATTCCGCTACCTCCGTTGATGTATTCACATGTTATTTTCATGCTTATATTGATCTTGGGACCTAAATAGAAACCAACAATGGCATCCAGAGCCTAGGTTTGAGCATGAAAAGTTTAGGGCTTAAAATTTGGGTATTTTGAATTTGAGCATGATTTTATGAAATTGGATGATTAAGTATGCTTAAATTTTGTTGAATTGAAGATTGATTGGATCAATTTCAAGAAAATGTGATTGGATCATTTTTCCCCAAATTATATATGTTAGCCGAATGGTCTTGCCCTAAATTGGTCTTGGAATTTTGATTTTTTGGACATTGGATGTGTTGGAAATTATTCGGGATGTGGATTTAATATCGATTGTGAAATTAATTGGATTGAATTCGAATCGGATAAAAAATCCCCTCTTTAGCCGATACTATGAAGCATGTATATGGATTTGATTTTTGATAAAATGTGTTGGACATGCTTTGTTGATATGAGCATGATTAATTAGGCTTTTTGATATTTTAGAAATGTTAATTGGGTAATTAATTATGTTGAACACTTTAGTGTAATTAAATTGCGAAATTGGATTTATGTAATTTATTCATTGGGCCTTTAAATTGGATTTGGGCTTATTTGGTTGTAATTGGGCTTATTGGGCTTTGTTATACAAAGTTGAGTTAAGGCAAATTAAATTGGATCCAATTGGGCCCAAAACCACTTCCGTTAAGCCCAAATGCGACTTAATGAACCTTTAAAGTTTAATTGGGCCTAATGGGCCTAAATTGATTTATGGGCTTATGGGGTAATTCCCGGATTGGATTTTGGTTATTCGGTTTGATCCGAGTTAACCAAAAGTCCACGCCTTAAGAAATCAATTAAAAGCCCATTGGACTCTAATGAATTGACGTTGGACGTTAATCGGTCTTTGAGACGCGTTACGATTAAATTTGGAATTTAAGTCGTAAAAGATTTATTATTAAAGTGTAATATTTAATTTGGAATTAAATAAAGAATTAGAATTGAAAGCATATTAAATTGGATTTATTGATGTAGTTTAATTTAATTCGAGAATTCGTACTTTGAGTACTTATTCACAAAACGAGTTTGACTCGAGCAAAATCAAATCGTTGTTTGAACATTAATGATCACTAATTATCAGATTAATTAATTTGATTAGATTGATTGATAACATGCTTGTGTGAATACGTGGTTGTGATGAATGAATAATGTATATCGGATGGATATTAGTCGGGTGGGGGCAATTTTGGAAATTATTGTAATAAATTTGATTTATTAAATTGGACCTTCGTGTCCAGCCTTATCACCTCCTATTCTTTGTATTCTCTTCTCACCTATTCCCCTCAATGTAAATGAGGTTTCTTTAGAAGTGTAGTGTAACGGGTAGAAGTAAACAAGTGCTAGCTTGAGAGAGAAATGGAAAGATTTGATCAAGGATCAATGTGTTAAGTATCCATCCGCATATCATTATTATTTTATTCATATGCGCTTTATTATGTGTTTAGAATGAATGTTTAAGGGTGTATGATGATGAGACCTTAACAAAGATAATAAATTGGTTGCCAATTTGCACGAGAAAAACCCTCGCAATATATTAAGTGTCTTTCCTTCCATTGAGTGATTCTTACTCAAGATCTAAGACGTCATTGGTTTGTTGGCCAAAGTCAAGGCCTTTGTCTGTCGAGGATGTGTTTGAATCACGAAGGCTTTATTCCATATCAGTGTCTTGTCCAAGTTGTGGTTTGTTGGCCAAAGTCAAGACCACTTCTTGTCCATCGACATTGATTACGAAGCTTTCCATGGTCAATGGGTTCCGCTTAACTGGGATCATTAAGCTTGTTATGCCAAAGCCAAGACTTAGTTGATTCAGAGGAAAAAGGTTAGGTAATACATTGGATGTATTGGCATATATAAGATATATGTTTCGGACTTGGATGTCCTCCTACCAGATCTAGGAATTTGATTGGATCCAATTGATCTTAGAGATCTACCTAGTTAATTGTCATACAATTTGTTGGCCAAAGTCAATATTATGTGATATTTAACGGGATCCTAGCCCACTAGGAAACACGGTTTCCTGAGTACTCGACAGAGGGTTAGAGGCTCGCCGAAAAATAGTGGGAGGCAAGAATTGAATTTGCAATATTCGTTTAATTACTTGCCATATGCGCTCAAACAAATATCATTCGTCAAATAATTAAATGTTCGTTGGACTAATATTTAATTATTGTTTTAATAAATAGTTAGACTATATTCAAACTATTCATTTATAGTTGATTTTATAATTAGATTATAGTAATCAATATAATTGATTTTAATCTATTAATTATAGTTGATTAAATAGTTGGACTATTGTAATCATTATAATAAATAGTACCTAAATCGTTGATTAAATAGTTAGACTATTAGAATCAAGATGAATTGAAAGATTGACGTTTATACATAATCCTAAGGAAAATGTATTTAAATGATATAATTTTCAAAATGGGAATAATACTTCAGGATGGACCTAGAAAAATAATAAATTACTTTATTTGATAAAATAACTTATTATGCCTAAGGTCGGAGTTAAGAAAATAGTCGAGCATAATCTTTGGAAGATTTATGTAATGATAACTTTAGTGCTTAATCCATTAAGCTTGTCGCAGTAGACTCCTTAATTTCTGAATCAGACTAAGGATTAGATCCTTAAAGTATGATACTGAAATTGAAGGATCTTCATAAATCTATACTTAGATTTTAGAAGTACTAAATTTGCAATAATAACTCTTGGAGAGTTAATGACTGTTCTCAAGGAGATAAAGTCAAACTTTGCAATTAGGCAAGTTGCACAAGGCGCACCTTACTTCGATATTTTAGAAGGACAAGGCTTGGCCAAAGGCTACTGGAATGTTGAAAAGGGCAAAGGCAAGATCATTATAATCTTCTGGGAAGATAAATGACATATCCTAAAATGTCTGCTTAAATATGGTAAACGGGATCGCGTAAGCGTGACTGCTGTTTGGACAAAGCAGACATGAAGGAATTGAAGAATGAGCAAGGCTCTGACTTCAAATATGTTTGTCAACATTATGTTCACTACTAGTAGTGAAATTGGATTTTAATACTTAGTGTGGTACATAAAATATATGTACTGATTTGCAGAATCTGCTATGAGCAGGATACTGACTTCAGTTGAGATAGATCTGCGAATGAAAAAGGGACGAAAATCCGTGTTTTAAAGCGAGATACCTAAGTTTGGGAACTTCCCTCGGGTGTGTACCTAATTAGGAAACTGTTATAATGTAACTAGTTTGACTAGATACATTATCTATATATCAGTGTTTAACCCGCTGTGGGTGAACCTTTATATTCTAGAACACTAAAGTGTTTTATTATATAAAGATGATATTGAGATAAACACATTAGATGTGAATAACAACATTTATATTTAATATAAATAATATCTCAAACATATAACTTGACAAACAAATAGCTTAACTGATTTGATTAGAAGAAACTAATTATGGCATTGATGTCTGGGACACAATTAAACAAGACTCGTATATCCACACTTTTGAAGAGTGGGTACTCGGACTGTTTTGATTTCAATCAAATAAAGTCTACGAATCTAGTTTATTGGGCAAAGTGCCTAAAGCACTATTGCTTGGTAAAAGTGCAAATGCCACAGATCTGTTAGCCCTAGTTCTTAGTGAAGCAAGTGGGCCCATGTCTAGCTAGGCTAGATGTTGATATGAATATTTCGTGACCTATACGGATGTGGCATCGCGTTATGGTTATGTGTTTCTTTTAGAACACAAATCGAAAACTTTTAAAGTTTCGACACGAAATAGACAAACAGATCGGCTAAAGTATTAAAACATCACGGTAAGACCATAATGGAAAATACTTAAGCAATAAGTTTCTAATATACTTGAAAGAGTATAGTATTCTTTCAAATGGGGACTCCTCCCGGAACACGTCAATTTGACGGTGTGTCTAAACTGATAAACCGAATTTTGTTGGACATGATAAGGTTAATCATGAGTCGCTCTGAGCTACCATTTCCTTAACGGATAAGCTTTAAACAGTGCAAGAACTTATTTTGAATTAGGTTCCATTAAAATCTGTTTGACAGATTTCATATTAGATATGAACGGGAAAGAAACTGGGCTTCACATTCCTATATATTTGGGAATACTGGGCATACGTTTAGATGATACCAAACTAAACCCAAATTGGATTAGTGTCAATTGTAGGTTATCATAGGGATATCATAAGTATAGTACTTATACATCTCACCAGAGAACAAAGTAATTGTTGCTCGCCATGTCGTTTTCCTTAGAGGAATACCGATATGCGCTGATAGTGGGAGGATAGTAAAACTCGATAAAATTCGAAGTAATACTATTCAAGGCACCAAATCTTAATGGAACATAAACAGTTCATCAAGGATGAAACTGTACCAGTAATCTTCGAATACATATGAACCACGTAGATCGGAGAGAGTCAGAAAACAACCTGGGGTATGAGTTTCTGATCTCATCTCATAAAGATGTCTATCTTATTGAGGTATACCAACTGACTACATATGGGGTAGTGATACAAGGTATCGACTCCCTATTATGAAAAAGTGCCATAGAATCCTAAATAGATTCCATGTCTATCAACTATGTTTGGATACTAGTTGATGTACCACAAGGCATTGTGCCTACTGGTATAATATAAGTCTTTAAGGAAGACGTACATGGATGGCAACATACCAACGTATAAAGCTAGGCTTTTAACGGAAAGGTATCGTTATCAACATTATGTTGATTATGATTCAACCTTTTAACTGTTGCCACGGTAAATCCATTTGGACAATGCTTGCTGAAGCTGCATGTTTCATTTATGAAATATGACAGCAGAACGTCAAAATCGCTTTCCTTAAGCGGAAACCTTTTGGAGGATGTTTTCAAATCTTGACGGTTTTGTCATACCAAAACTAGCAAACAAGGTTTGCAGGTTATTTGATCCATGTTTGGATTGAAGCAAGCATTGAATTCTTGGAATTACCGTTTTGATGTAATCATAATGGTGTATGATTTGATTCAAAACGAATATGATTCTTGTGTATATAAAGAGGTTAGTGGCAGCGCACTGATAGTGGCTGTCCAATAAATAATGATATTATACATCATTTCTCGAAAATGATATTCCCATAAAAATACAATCGGTGAAAGCTAGGCTTTCAAGAAAACTCTCCGAGAAACTAGTACATTGAAAAATGTATATGACCTGGTGTCTCATATGCTTTGAGCATATGGATTCACAAACAGGCCAATCCAAGTGATAGTCACTAGATTGATGTTAAGAACATCCGTTAGTATCTTAGAGAACTAAGGATGCTGTCTTAATCTGTGGACAAATGAGAACTTGAAGTGTCTGGGATCACTACTGCAAGTTTCCTAAACTGATAAAATGACTATAAGTCGCAAACGGTACTATACAGTTTGAATTACGATACAGTGAGCTGGAAATCTTCCGAACAAGATACTGTTACCGAATAAACAAAAAATGCGGTTTAATTGCTACAGCTGAGGCAGCAATAGAAGCCATCTGGGTCAATAACAAACCTAATTAGATTAGATACAGTTCTGTTAGCAGCTGAGCTAGACGTCATCACAGGCTAAAGAATTAATGGTCTCATCAACGATCCAGATACATACTTTGATATTCATCTGATTCGTCCGGATCATACATCGTGGCGATGTGATAATTGTATAAATCGCATCAGATGATAATCATGTAAATCCGCTGACGAAAGCCTTTCCTCAGTAATTTGAGCCAACCGTACATAGTTCGGGTGTCAAGCACTCGAGTGACTGGCCATAGGCCAAGTGGGAGATTGTTGGACAATTATGACCCATAGCGTCACTATTTGTACAAATCATGGTGTTGTTATACAAATTAACTATGTGACAAAGGAGATTGCACTCTTATCATTTGTGATTAGATCACCAAGATATATAAATAATGAGAGGTCCTTAAGATTTGTTCCTTGATTGAGAATGATATGAGACAGTATCAATCAACGAAGGATAAATCATTAAATATCCCTAGTCAGAGTATTATCGAGATTAGACATCGATAAATACGTAAAAGACTAGTATTGCACTTGTGCGCGTTATGAGGTCATAACTGAATAGTTCTCATATATTTGGGTATAGGATACTCATGCAAGTGTAATAGGAGGTTTTGTTTCACCGATGATATGGGAAACAGCTTCGCTCTGGATAGACCCCATCGGAATTCCATTGGTAGTATGACTATGTGTCTATGGAAGTCCGAAATCAGGGTAGGTGTATTTGGTCTTAACTTGTGACTTGCACCGCTAATACTTGTGACAATCAATACACTTTGGTTGCGGTCGTCCAAGGCTTTAACAGGTTCTGTGTACGCCGATACTGGGTATATTGAGAATCGTAGTGTATTGGGTGTGATGTCAAGACGGAAGTATCACTCCAGTCTTAGTGGAGATGATGGTCACGTAGGATACGGTATTAGTACTCTTAAATGCTGCGGCTATCGGGATAAAATGACAAGGTCAGGTTTATCCGATTATAGAGACTAGTTACCAGACATCCGAAATGTACTTCGTACGGGGCAGACACAATTCCAGCCCCAGGCCTAGCACGTGATCATCTGATACTAGGCAGAAATTCGCAATACTACATATACTACGCCTGATTCAGATCCTTTATTCCTGTAAGGATATTTCCAGAGAATTTGGTAGGCATGGCGCTTTGCTAGAGGCCAACCTTGTCTTGTAAATCGGTAAAACGTAGTACGAGGTACTTACTTGTTCGGATAGTCCGACGACCAAATTTACTGCCAATATATCCGGGGATCTCATGGGTCGCTTCCCAAAGATTCACCGATGACGTATGACTCACACTTTAATTAATCTGGGATTTATTAGAAGAGAGAGAAAATTAATCAGGGATTAATTTCGGAGATATTTTATCTAGGATAAAATATCAATTAAAGAGAGATAACGATTAATTTGGAATTAATCGGTAAATTATTATATTCGATATATTAAACGAAATTGGATTTCGACGCGGAATTAAAATTAGATTTTAATTCGGGCGAACGAATTAATGTAGAATTAATTCGTTAGCGATGTGAATAGTAATTATGCTTGGCATGATTATTTAATTAAATTAGATTTAATTACGACACAACGGATAAATCGTTAATTTGGAATTAACGAACCTAAGCCCGAGATTATTTGCGAGCGCATTCGCATTTCGAATTCAAGTGTGGCACGTAAGTCAAATCATGCGTCAAATCACTTGTCACTTTGAGTGATGTGACTTGACAACATGTCACTTTATTAAAGTGATGTGAGGTGATGTGACTTGATAGGAGTTGATGGTTGAGTGTTTAATACTCAATTGTGATGTTTGAAAGACATATATGAATATTTTAATATTTGGTGTTTGCTTTCAAATTTTTTGGTATATGTTTTGAGAAAACAATTACCAAAATCATTCAATACCTTTTCTATCTCTCTCCTCCATCTCTCCTCTCCTCTTTTCTCTCTACCATTCACGTCCCAATGGGCTAAATGGACTGCCAAAACCGTGAGTAGCAAGTGGGAAGAAGAAGTTGATTTTATGGCAAGAAGAAAATGGGCAATTTTATGACAAAATGGCCAAGTGCTAGCACAACGAGAGTTATACGAAGGTGATAGGGAAACCCACCCATGAGCCGGGAACCATTTGATTCAAGCTTGGAGCTCAAAATCATCAACCGAATCTGAAATTTTGAGGCAGTGGACTGTACTTCTTGGGCGTGAATATGGAGGGCAAAAACAAATTTTATTTGTTGCCGAATCATTTCAACCGATCGATGTGAGTATTCCGCTACCTCCGTTATTCACATGTTATTTTCATGCTTATATTGATCTTGGGACCTAAATAGAAACCAACAATGGCATCCAGAGCCTAGGTTTGAGCATGAAAAGTTTAGGGCTTAAAATTTGGGTATTTTGAATTTGAGCATGATTTTATGAAATTGGATGATTAAGTATGCTTAAATGTTGTTGAAGTGAAGATTGATTGGATCAATTTCAAGAAAATGTGATTGGATCATTTTTCCCCAAATTATATATGTTGGCCGAATGGTCTTGCCCTAAATTAGTCTTGGAATTTTGATTTTTTGGACATTGGATGTGTTGTAAATTATTCGGGATGTGGATTTAATATCGATTGTGAAATTAATTGGATTGAATTCGAATCGGAAAAAAAATCCCCCGTTTGGCCGAGACAAAGAAGCATGTATATGGGTTTGATTTTTGATAAAATGTGTTGGACATATTTTGTTGATAATGAGCATGATTAATTAGGCTAATTAATGTTTTAGAAATGTTAATTGGGTAATTAATTATGTTGAACACTTTAGTGTAATTAAATACGAAATTGGATTTATGTAATTTAATTAATTGGGCCTTTAAATTGGATTTGGGCTTATTATATTATAATTGGGCTTATTGGGCTTTGTTGAACAAAGTTGGGTTAAGGCAAATTGGATTGGATCCAATTGGGCCCAAAACCACTTCCGTTAAGCCCAAATGCGACTTAATGAACCTTTTGTTGGTTATTATCTAGGTCCCAAGATCAAACAAGACATGAAATACATGTGTGAACACATCAACGGAGGTAGCGGAATACTCACATCGATCGGTTGAGACGATTTGGAGACGAATGAAGCCCAAAATGCTCACTGCCAAGGGCACCAAAATGAGCAGTTCACTGCCTCCAAAAATCAGATTTTGAGTTGAGAAACGGAGCTCCAAGCTTCGTCCGACGGATCCCGGCTAATGGGTGAACCTCCCTACCACCTTCGCAAGTCTCGTAGTGTGCTAGCACTTGCGGTTTTTGCCACAAAAACCCAACTCTTGCTTCCCATTGCTCACGCCATTTCTGGTTCCAAACCAGTCCATGTTTCTGTTTTGGGCGTGAGGTTTAGGAGAGAAAAGAGAGAGATGAAGTTGTTGACTTGTGTCAAAAGGTGTAAAGCTTTTTGATTATATAATTTCCAAAATAATAATCAATTTCCATTTAATTTTATCTAATAAATTAAATGTATTTTGGAGCCAAAAACCAAAAATTCTTCCCTCCATTAGCTTTCACTATTCATGTCAAGTCCATCACTATTCATATCAACATCACTTTATTAAAGTGACTTGATGTGTGTCTTCAATCATTCAATCAATCACATCAATCATCAATCAATCAATCACTCAAAGTGACTTTTGATTTGACGCTGATGTGACGATTGATTTGACGTTTGACGGACTTGCGTCGCCGCACTCGAATTCGAATACGAATGCGCTCGTAATCATACTCGGGCTCGAGTTCGTTAATTCCAAATTAACGATTTTTCCGTCGCGTCGTAATTAAATGATTACGCCTAGCGAATTCACTATTCACGTCGCTAACGAATTAATTCTAAATTAAATCGTTCGCCCGAATTAAAATCTAATTTTAATTCCGCGTCGAAATCTAATTTCGTTTAATATATCGAATATATTATTTACCGATTAATTCCAAATTAATCGTTATCTCTCTCTAGATGATATTTTATCCTAGATAAAATATCTCCGTAATTAATCCTAGATTAATTCTCTCTCTCTTCTATATAATCTCAGATTATTCAAGAGTGCGAGTTAGCGTCATCGGTGGATTATCGGGAAGCGACCCATAGATCCCTGGATAAGTTGGCAGTAAATACTGTCGTCGGAGTATCCGAATCACGTACGTACCAAGTACTACGTCTACCGATTTATGAGACAAGGTCGACTCCTAGCAAAGCACCAAGTCTGCCCAATTCTCCGGACATATCCATTCAAGAATATTAAGATCTGTATCAAGCGTAGTATACCATTGTATTGTGTATATCGGCCCAGTATCGGATAGTCACGTGCTAGGGCTGGGGCTGGATAAGTATCTGCCCCGTCCGAACACATGTCGGATGTCTGGTAACATAGTCTCTATAATCAGATATTCATGACCTGGTCACAATATCCCGATTGGATGCGCATCACTCAAGAGCACTAGTACCATATCTTGCGTGACATCATCTCCATTATGACTGAAGTGATACTTCCGTCTCGACATCACACCAATACACTACGACTCTCTGATAAACCAAGAAGTGGTGTACGCAGAACCGGTTAAAGCCCTGTACCACCAAGACCAAAGTCTACCGATTATCGCAAGTATTAGCGATGTAAGTCTCAGGTTAAGACATACACACACCTACCTACCTTGATTTCGGCCTCCCATAGACACATAGTCATAATACCAATGGGATTCCGAGGGGTCTATCCAGAGCGAAGCTGTTTCCCGTACCATCGGTGAAACACGACCTCCTATCGCACTTGCATAAGTATCCAACACTTATATATATGAGAACTATGCTGTTGTGGCCTCACAACGCACACAAGTGCAATACTAGCCTATTCCGAATTATCGATGTCCAGTCTTGATAATACTCCGGCTAGGGATATTTAATGATTAATCCTTCGGGGACTGATACTGTCTCATATCATTCTCAGTCCAGGAACTAATCATAGGGACCTCTCTTCATTTATATATCTATGGTGATCTAATCACAAATGATGAGAGTGCAATTTCCTTGTCACATAGTTAATTTGCTACAACAACACAATGATCTGTGCAAATAGTGATGCTATGGGTCATTTTGTCCAACAATCTCCCACTTGGCACATAGCCAGTCACTCAAGTGTCCCACACCTGAACTATGTACAGTTCGCTCAAATTCTGAGGAAAGGTTTTCGTCAGCGGATTTGTTTGGTTATCGTTGACGCGATTTTATCGATCATCACATCGCTACGATGTATGATCCGAACGAATCAGATGATATAGAGTATATATCTGGATCGTCGATGAGACCTTTAATCTCCTTAGCCTGTGCTGACGCCTAGCTCAGCTGCTAACAGAACTATATCTAATCTAATTAGATTTATTTTCGACCCAAAAGACTTCTATTGCCCCTGAGCTCAGCAGCATAATCCGCATTTGTTGTTTATTCGGCAACAGTTATCTTGCTTGGAAGATTTCCAGCTCACTGTCCCGTTATTCAAACTTTATAGTACCGTAGTATTTAATTGTTTGGAAACTTGCAGCAGTGATCCCAGTCACTTCAAGTTCCCCCTTCTCTAGTTTAAGACAACACTTTAGTTCTCTAAGATACTAACAGATGTTCTTAACTTCAATCCAGTGACTGTCACTTGGATTGACCCGATTGTGACTCCATATGCTCGAAGCGTATGAGACACCATATCAAGTACATTTTAAATGTACAATTTCCCAGAGAGTGTTAACAACTCCAAATCTATCCCAGTAGATCTTTATTCCTTGAATAAAGGTTGTTACTCCCCAGAATTCTACGGAATTTCTATTGAAAGCCAAGCTTTCAACAATAGCTTTATGGGAATTTAACTGTCAGTGCGCTCTCCCACTAACCTCCTTATATACACAAGAATTATTTCGTTTTGAGTCAAATCATAAACCATTATGATTATTTCAAAACGATAGTTCCAAGAACCTTATGCTTGCATTAATCCAAACATGGATTGAATAACCCGCAAACCTGTTCGTCGGTTATACAAAATCGTCAATGTTATAAACATTCTCCAAAAGGTTTCCTTTTCAGGAAAACGATTTTGATTTGTAACTGACACATTTCATAAATGAAATATACAGTTATCTTCAAGCATCTTCAAAATGGATTTACCATGGCAACAGGTAAAAGGTTGAACCGTTATTAACACAATGTTGATAACGATACCTTTCCGTCAAAAGCCCAGCTTTGTACGTTGGTATGTTGCCTTCCATGTATGTCTTCCTTGAAGACGTTTAATGCACCAATAGGCACAATGCCTTGTGGTACAACAACTAGTATCCAAAATAGTTGTTATACATGGAATCCATTTCGGACTCATGGCACTTTGCCATAACAGGGAGTCGATACCTCATATCACTTCCTCAAAACGCAGTCGGATGGTACACTCCATAAGATTGACATCTTTATGGGGTGAGATCAGAAACCCATACCCTAGGTTGTTTTCTGACTCTATCCGATCTACTAGTTTCTTGTGTATTTGAAGATTAATGGTATAGATTCATCATAGATGAACTATTTGTGTTCCATTAAGGACTTCGTGCCTTGACAGTAGTACTTATTTTCTCCGATTTTCATCGAGTATCACTATCCCCCACTGACCACTGCATATCGGTATTCCTCTCAGGAAAACCGCATGGTGAGCACAATCACATTGTTCTCATGTGGGATTTACAAGTACTATACTTAAGGTTTCCCTTAGGATAACCTATATTGGCACTCATCCAATTTGGGTCTTTTAGTTTGGTATCATCCAACGTTATGTCTGGCATACCCAAATTATCAGGAATGAGAAACCCCGTTTCTTTCCTGTTCATATCCTAGATAACTGTCAAACAGATTTATATGGAACCTTATTCTAAATAAGTTTTGCACTGTTAACATATCCTATTGAAGGAAACAGTAGCTCAGAGCGACTCGTGATAAACCTTATCATGTCCAACAAAATTCGGTTTTAGTTCGGACACACCGTCACACGTTTAACTGACGTGTCTCGGGAGGAGTCCTCATATGAAAGAATACCGTACTCTTTCATTTACGTATGAAACTTACTGCTTAAGTATTTTCCATTACGGTCTTATCGTGGCGGAATAATACTATAGCGATCTATTTATTTACTTCATGTCGAAACTTCAAAAGTTTCTGATCTGTGTTCTTCAAAAGAAACACATAACCACATCGTGATGCCACATCCGTTAAGGTCACGAAATATTCATGTTCACATCTAGCCTAGCTAGATATGGGCCCACTTACTTCACCATGAATAGGGCTAACAGATCGGTGGCCCTTTTACTATTACCAAGTAAATAGTATTTTAGGTATTTTACCTAATAAACTAGATTCGCAGACCTTATTTGAATAGTCAAATCAGTCCTAGTACCCACTCTTCAAAAGTGTGGATATACGAGTCTTGTTTAATTGTGTCATAGACAACAATGCCACAAATAAGTCTCTATTGATCAAATCAATTTGAGCTATTTATTTGTCATTTTATATGTTTGAGATTTTATTTATATTCAAAATATAAATTCTGTTATTTACATCTAATGTATTTATCTTAGTATCATCTTTATATAATGAAACACTTAGTGTTCTAGAATATAAAGGTTTTATCCGCAACGGATTAAACACTGATATAAAGATAATGTCTCTAGTCAAACTAGTTACATCATAACATTTCCTAATTTAAGTACATACCCAAAGGGTAGTTCCTAAACCTAGGTATCTACGGTCGAAACAGCGACTTTCGTCTCATTTCCGATTCGCAGAGAAATCTCGGCTTGAAGTCAGTATCCAGCTCATAGCGGATTCTGAACATCAATACATATATTTTATGTACCACACTAAGTATTTAAAATCCAATTTCAATACTAGTAGTGTACATAACTTTGACAAATATTTTTAAGTTAGAGCCTCGCCCTTTCTTTAATTCCTTCGTGTCTTCCATATCCAAATGGTAGTCACTTTGGATATGTCAATTATCTTTTCAATATTTCACAAACCTTTGGCCAAGCCTTGGTTTTAGAATATCGAAATGATGTGCACCTTGTGCAACTTGCCCAATTGCAAACTTTGACTTTTCACCTCTAGAATAGTCAATTAATTCTCCAAGAATTATTAATTGCAACTTAATACTTTCTTGATTTTTAATAGTCCAACTATTTAATCAATTTTAATAAGGTACTATTTTTATAATGATTACAATAATCCAATTATTTAATCCTATAATTTTAATATTGATTACATAATCCAATTATAAAATCAACTAATCATTTTAATTCAATTATATTGATTACTATAATCCAATTATAAAATCAACTATTTATCGAATGAGTTTGTATATAGTCCAACTATATATATATTTTTAAAACACATAAAATATTAGTCCAACTAATACTTTTGATTAATATGACGAGTAAAATATAGATGAGCGCGTTTAGCGAGTATTCGAACGAATGTTGCAAATTCAATACTTGCCTCCCACTATTTTTCGTCGAGCCTCTAACCCTCTGTCGAGTACTCGGGAAACCGTGTTTCCTAGTGGGCTAGGATCCCGTTAAAATCACACAATTTTGACTTTGGCCAACAAATTGTATGATAATTAACTAGGTAGATCTCGAAGATCAATTGGATCTCATCCAACTCCTAGATCCAGTAGGTGGACATCCAAGTCCCAAACATATATCTTATATATGCCTATATATCGAATATATACCCTAACCTTTTCCTCTGAATCAACTAGGCCTTGGCTTTGGCACAACAAACCTAGTGATCCCAGTCAAGCGCGGACCCATTGACATGGAAGCTTCGTAATCAATGTCGATGGACAAGAAGTGGTCTTGACTTTGGCCAACAAACCATAACTTGGACACGACACCGATATGGAACAAAGCCTGTGATTAAAACACATCTTCGACGGACAAGGGCTTGACTTTGGCCAACAACCCCTGCCAATCTCGGATCTTGAGCAAGAATCACTCAATGGAAGGAAAATAAACGCTTGATATTTAACGAGGGTTTTTCGCGTGCAAATTGGCTACCAATTTAATTATCTTTGTTAAGGTCTCATCATCATACACCCTTAAACATGCATTCTAAATACATAATAAAGCGAGTATGAAAATAAATAATAATGATATGCGGATGGATACTTTACATTGATCCTAGATCAAATCTCTCCATTTCTCACTCAAGCTAGCACTTGTATTACTTCTACCCGTTACACTACACTTCTAAAGAAACCTCATTTACATGGAGGGGAATAGGTGAGAAGAGAATACAAAGAGAATGAAGGTGATAAGGCTGGACACGCAGGTCCAATTTAATAAATCGAATTTATTACAACAATTTCTAAAATTGCCCACCCATCTAATATCCATCCGATATACATTATTCATTCAACACAACCACGTATTCACACACATAAGCATGCTATCAATCAATCTAATCAAATTAATTAATCTGATAATTAAGTGATCATCCAATGTTCAAACAACGATTTGATTTTGTTCGAGTCAAACTCGTTTTTGCGAATAAGTACTTAAAGTACGAATTCATGAATTAAATTAAACTACATCATTAAATCTAATTTAACATGTATTTAATACTAATTCACTATTCAATTCCTAATTAAACATTACACTTTATTTAATAAACCTTTTCGACTTAAATTCCAAATTTAATCGTAACGCGTCTCAAAGACCGATTAACGTCCAACGTCAATTCAATTAAAGTCCAATGGGCTTTTAATTGATTTCTTAAGGCGTGGACTTTTGGTCAACTCGGGTCAAACCGATAACCAAAGTCCAATCCGGGATTTACCCCATAAGCCCATAAATCAATCTTGGCCCATTAGGCCCAATTGAACTTTAAAGGTTCATTAAGTCGCATTTGGGCTTAACGGAAGTGGTTTTGGGCCCAATTGGATCCAATCCATTTGGCCTAAACCCAACTTGATAAAATCAAGCCCAATAGGCCCAAATACAACATTAGAAGCCCAAATCCAATTAAGGCCTAAATAATTAAATCACATGAATCCAATTTCCGTAATTTAATTACCTAACGTGCATTACATGATTAATCAACTAAATCAATAATTTAAAACACTTAATTAGTCCAATTAATCATGATCATTTCATCATCACATGTCCAACACATAAATGAAAAATAAAACCCATTACATGCTTTAATGCTCTCGGCCAAAGGAGGGATTTTGTGTCCGATTTGGTTTCAATCCAATCGAACCCACAATCGACATTAAATCAACATCCTAAATGATTTCATTCACATCCAATGTCATAAAAAATCAAAAAATACCAAGACATTAGGGCATAATACCTATTCGGCCAAGGTGATCAATTTGGGATTTTATTTCAATTCAAAATCCAATCCAATTAGTTTCAAATTAACATTATCCTTAATGATTCCAACTCATCAAACAAATCAAAATCAAAAAATTCCAAGAACCCAAAACCACATCACATTCGGCCAAGGGGAATAATTTGGGCAAAATTGATCCAATCACATTTTGTTGAAATTGATCAAATCAATCTTCAATATAACATAATTAAGCATGCTCAATCATCCAATTTCGTTAAATCATGCTCAAACACAAATACCCAAATTTTAAGCCCTACAATTTCATGCTTGAACCAATAGCTCTTGATGCCATTGTTGGTTATTATCTAGGTCCCAAGATCAAACAAGACATGAAAAATGTGTGAACACATCAACGGAGGTAGCGGAATACTCACATCGATCGGTTGAGACGATTGGAGACGAATGAAGCCAAAATGCTCACTGCCAGGGCGCCAAAATGAGCAGTTCACTGCCTCCAAAAATCAATTTTGAGTTGAGAAACGGAGCTCCAAGCTTCGTCCGACGGATCCCGGCTCATGGGTGAACCTCCCTACCACCTTCGCAAGTCTCGTAGTGTGCTAGCACTTGCGGTTTTTGCCACAAAACCCAACTCTTGCTTCCCATTGCTCACGCCATTTCTGGTTCCAAAACCAGTCATGTTTCTGTTTTGGGCGTGAGTTTAGGAGAGACAAGAGAGAGATGAGTTGTTACTTGTGTGTCAAAAGGTTGTAAAGCTTTTTGATTATATAATTTCCAAAATAATAATCAATTTCCATTTATTTTATCTAATAAATTAAAATTTATTTTGGAGCAAAAACCAAAAATTCTTCCCTCCATTAGCTTTCACTAGTCATGTCAAGAATCCATCACATCAATCAATCAATCAATCAATCACTCAAAGTGATTTTTGATTTGACGCTTGATGTGACGATTGATTTGATGCTTGATGTGACTTGCGTCGCCGCACTCGAATTCGAAATACATATGCGCTCGTAATCACACTCGGTCTCGGGTTCGTTAATTCCAAATTAACAATTTTTCTATCGCGTCGTAATTAAATGATTACGCCTAGCAAATTCACTATTCACGTCGCTAACGAATTAATTCTAAATTAAATCATTCGCCCGAATTAAAATCTAATTTTAATTCCGCGTCGAAATCTAATTTCGTTTAATATATCGAATATATTAATTTATCGATTAATTCCAAATTAATCGTTATCTCTCTCTAGACGATATTTTATCCTAGATAAAATATCTCCGTAATTAATCCTAGATTAATTTTCTCTCTCTTCTATATAATCCCAGATTATTCAAGAGTGCGAGTTATGCGTCATCGGTGGATTATCGGGAAGCGACCCATGAGATCCCCGGATAAGTTGGCAGTAAATACGGTCGTCGGAGTATCCGAATCACGTACGTACCAAGTACTACGTTCTACCGATTTACGAGACAAGTCGACTCCTAGCAAAGCACCAAGTCTACCCAATTCTCCGGACATATCCATTTAAGAATATTAAGATCTGTATCAAGCGTAGTATACCATTGTATTGTGTATATCGGCCCAGTATCGGATAGTCACGTGCTAGGGCTGGGGCTGGATAAGTGTCTGCCCCGTCCGAAACACATGTCGGATGTCTGGTAACATAGTCTCTATAATCGGATATTCATGACCTGGTCACAATATCCCGATTGGATGCGCATCACTCAAGAGCACTAGTACCATATCCTGCGTGACATCATCTCCATTATGACTGAAGTGATACTTCCGTCTCGACATCACACCCAATACACTACGACTCTCTGATAAACCAAGAAGTGGTGTACGCAGAACCGGTTAAAGCCTTGTACCACCAAGACCAAAGTCTATCGATTATCGCAAGTATTAGCGATGTAAGTCTCAGGTTAAGACTATACACACCTACCTTGATTTCGGCCTCCCATAGACACATAGTCATAATACCAATGGGATTCCGAGGGGTCTATCCAGAGCGAAGCTGTTTCCCGTACCATCGGTGAAACACGACCTCCTATCGCACTTGCATAAGTATCCAATACTTATATATATGAGAACTATGCCGTTGTGCCCTCACAACGCACACAAGTGCAATACTAGCCTATTCCGCATTATCGATGTCCAGTCTCGATAATACTCCGGCTAGGGATATTTAATGATTAATCCTTCGGGGACTGATACTGTCTCATATCATTCTCAGTCCAGGAACTAATCATAGGGACCTCTCTTCATTTATATATCTATGGTGATCTAATCACAAATGATGAGAGTGCAATTTCCTTGTCACATAGTTAATTTGCTACAACAACACAATGATCTGTGCAAATAGTGACACTATGGGTCATTTTGTCCAACACCTTTAAGTTAATTGCCTAATGGCACTAAATTGATTTATGGGCTTATGGGGTACTGTCCTTCCGGATTTGATTTTGGTTATTCGGTTTGATCCGAGTTGACCAAAAGTCCACGCCTTAAGAAATCATTAAAAGCCCATTGGACTATAATTGAATTGACGTTGGATGTTATAATCGGTCTTTGAGACGCGTTACGATTAAATTGGATTTAAGTCGTAAAAGTATTATTTAAAGTGTAATATTTAATTTGGAATTAAAAAAATTAGAATTAATGCATATTAAATTGGATTTAATGATGTAGTTTAATTTAATTCGAGAATTCGTACTTTGAGTACTTATTCACAAAACGAGTTTGACTCGAGCAAAATCAAATCGTTGTTTGGACATTGGATGATCACTAATTATCAGATTAATTAATTTGATTAGATTGATTGATAACATGCTTGTGTGAATACGTGGTTGTGATGAATGAATAATGTATATCAGATGGATATTAGTCGGGTGGGGGCAATTTTGGAAATTGTTGTAATAAATTTGATTTATTAAATTGGACCTGCGTGTCCAACCTTATCACCTCATATTCTTTGTATTCTCTTCTTATCTATTCCCCTCAATGTAAATGAGGTTTCTTTAGAAGTGTAGTGTAACAGGTAGAAGTAATACAAGTGCTAGGTTGAGAGAGAAATTGAGAGATTTGATCTAGGATCAATTGTGTTAAGTATCCATCCGCATATCAGTATTATTTTATTCATATGCGCTTTATTATGTGTTTAGAATGCATGTTTAAGGGTGTATGATGATGAGACCTTAACAAAGTTAATAAATTGGTTGCCAGTTTGTACGAGAGAAAAACCCTCGCAATATATTAAGCGTCTTTCCTTCCATTGAGTGATTCTTACTCAAGATCTAAGACGGCATTGGTTTGTTGGCCAAAGTCAAGGCCTTTGTATGTCGAGGATTGTGTTTGAATCACGAAGGCTTTGTTCCATATCAGTGTCTTGTCCAAGTTGTGGTTGTTTGGCCAAAGTCAAGACCACTTCTTGTCCATCGACATTGATTACGAAGATTTCCATGGTCAATGGGTTCCGCTTAACTGGGATCATTAAGCTTGTTGTGCTAAAGCCAAGGCTTAGTTGATTCAGAGGAAAAGGGTTAGGTAATACATTGGATGTATTGGCATATATAAGATATATGTTTCGGACTTGGATGTCCTCTACCGGATCTAGGAATTGGATTGGATCCAATTGATCTTAGAGATCTCACCTAGTTAATTGTCATACAATTTGTTGGCCAAGTCAAGATTGTGTGATATTTAAGGGATCCTAGCCCACTAGGAAACACGGTTTCCCGAGTACTCGACAGAGGGTTAGAGGCTCGCC
This sequence comes from Zanthoxylum bungeanum, assembly GCA_019454045.1. Taxonomy (NCBI): domain Eukaryota; kingdom Viridiplantae; phylum Streptophyta; class Magnoliopsida; order Sapindales; family Rutaceae; genus Zanthoxylum; species Zanthoxylum bungeanum. The sequence continues at coordinate 98,013 of SKCR01024350.1, forward strand.
GAAAAATAGTGGGAGGCAAGAATTGAATTTGCAATATTCGTTTAATTACTTGCCATACGCGCTCAAACAAATATCATTCGTCAAATAATTAAATTAGTTGGACTAATATTTAATCGTTGTTTTAATAAATAGTTGGATTATATTCAAACTATTCATTTATAGTTGATTTTATAATTAGATTATAGTAATCATATAATTGATTTTAATCTATTAAATTATAGTTGATTAAATAGTTGGACTATTGTAATCATTATAATAAATAGTACCTAAATCGTTGATTAAATAGTTAGACTATTAGAATCAAGATGTAATTGAAAGATTGACGTTTAATACATAATCCTAGGGAAAATGTATTTAAATGATATAATTTTCAAAATGGGAATAATACTTCAGGATGGTCCTGGAAAAATAGATAAATTACTTTATTTTATAAAATAACTTATTATGCCTAAGCTCGGAGTTAAGAAAATTATCGAGCATAATCTTTGGAAGATTTATGTAATGATAACTTTAGTGCTTAATTCATTAAGCTTGTCGCAGTAGACTCCTTAATTTCTGAATCAGAACTAAGGATTAGATCCTTAAAATATGATACTGAAATTGAAGGATCTTAATAAATATATACTTAGATTTTAGAAGTACTAAATTTGCAATAATAACTCTTGGAGAGTTAATGATTGTTCTCAAGGAGATAAAGTCAAACTTTGCAATTAGGCAAGTTACACAAGGCGCACCTTACTTCGATATTTTAGAAGGACAAGGCTACTGGAATGTTGAAAAGGGCAAAGGCAAGATCATTATAATCTTCTGGGAAGATAAATGACATATCCTAAAATGTCTGCTTAAATATGGTAAACGGGATCGCGTAAGCGTGACTGCTGTTTGGACAAAGCAGACATGAAGGAATTGAAGAATGAACAAGGCTCTGACTTCAAATATGTTTGTCAACATTATGTTCACTACTAGTAGTGAAATTGGATTTTAAATACTTAGTGTGGTACATAAAATATATGTACTGATTTGCAGAATCTGCTATAAGCAGGATACTGACTTCAGTTGAGATAGATCTGCGGAATGAAAAAGGGACGAAAATCCGTGTTTTAAGCGTAGATACCTAAGTTTGGGAACTTCCCTCGGGTGTGTACCTAAATTAGGAAACTGTTATAATGTAACTAGTTTGACTAGATACATTATCTCTATATCAGTGTTTAACCCGCTGTGGGTGAACCTTTATATTCTAGAACACTAAAGTGTTTTATTATATAAAGATGATATTGAGATAAACACATTAGATGTAAATAACAGCATTTATATTTTGAATATAAATATATCTCAGCATATAACTTGACAAACAAATAGCTCAAACTGATTTGATCAGAAGAAACTAATGTGGCTTTGATGTCTGGGATACAATAAACAAGACTCGTATATCCACACTTTTGAAGAGTGGGTACTCGGACTGTTTTGATTTCAATCAAATACAGTCTACGAATCTAGTTTATTGGGCAAAGTGCCTAAAGCACTATTTGCTTGGTAAAAGTGCAAATGCCACAGATCTGTTAGCCATAGTTCATAGTGAAGCAAGTGGGCCCATGTCTAGCTAGGCTAGATATGGATATGAATATTTCGTGACCTATACGGATGTGGCATCGTGTTATGGTTATGTGTTTCTTTTAGAACACAAATCGAAAACTTTTAAAATTTCGACATGAAATAGACAAACAGATCGGCTAAAGTATTAAAACGTCACGGTAAGACCGTAATGGAAAATACTTAAGCAATAAGTTTCTAATATACTTGAAAGAGTATAGTATTCTTTCAAATGAGGACTCATCCAGGAACACGTCAATTTGACGGTGTGTCTAAACTGATAAACCGAATTTTTTTGGACATGATAAGGTTAATCATGAGTCGCTCTGAGCTACCATTTCCTTCAACGGATAAGCTTTAAACAGTGCAAGAACTTATTTTGAATAAGGTTCCATTAAAATCTGTTTGACATATTTCATATTAGATATGAACGGGAAAGAAACTAGGTTTCACATTCCTGCATATTTGGGAATACGGGCATACGTTTGGATGATACCAAACTAAAACCCAAATTGGATAAGTGTCAATTGTAGGTTATCCTAGGGATATCATAAGTATAGTACTTATACATCTCACCAGAGAACAAGTAATTGTTGCTCGCCATGCCGTTTTCCTGAGAGGAATACCGATATGCACTAATAGTGGGAGGATAGTAAAACTTGATGAAAATTGGAGTAATACTATTCAAGGCACCGAATCTTAATGGAACATAAACAGTTCATCAAGGATGAAACTGTACCAGTAACCTTCGAATACACAAGAACCCCGTAGATTGGAGAGAGTCAGAAAATAACCTGGGGTATGAGTTTTTGATCTCATCTCATAAAGATGTCTATCTTATTGAGGTATACCAACTGAATACGTATGAGGTAGTGATACAAGGTATCGACTCCCTATTATGGCAAAGTGCCATAGAATCCGAAACGGATTCCATGTATATCAACTGTGTTTGGATATTAGTTGATGTACTGCATAGCATTGTGCCTACTGGTACAATATAAGTCTTCAAGGAAGACGTACATGGATGGCAACATACCAACGTATAAAGCTAGGCTTTTAATGGAAAGGTATCGTTATCAACATTATATTGATTATGATTCAACCTTTTAACTGTTGCCATGGTAAATCCATTTGGATAATGCTTGCTGAAGCTGCATGTTTCATTTATGAAATATGACAGAAGAAGGTCAAAATCGCTTTCCTTAAGAAGAAACCTTTTGGAGGATGTTTTCAACATCCAGACGGTTTTGTCGTACCAAAACTAGCAAATAAGGTTTGCAGGTTATTCGATCCATGTTTGGATTGAAGCAAGCATTGAATTCTTGGAATTACCGTTTTGATGTAATCATAATGGTGTATGATTTGATTCAAAATGAATATGATTCTTGTGTATATAAAGAGGTTAGTGGGAGCGCACTGACAGTGGCTATCCAATAAATAATGATAATATATATCATTTCTTGAAAATGATATTCCCATAAAAATACAATCGGTGAAAGCTAGGCTTTTGAGAAAACTCTCCGAGAAACTAGTACATTGAAAAATATACATGACGTGGTGTCTCATATGCTTTGAGCATATGGATTCACAAACAGGCCAATCCAAGTGATAATCACTGGATTGATGTTAAGAACATCCGTTAGTATCTTAGAGAACTAAGGATGCTGTCTTAATCTGTGGACAGAGGAGAACTTGAAGTGACTGGGATCACTACTGCAAGATTCCTAAACAGATAAAACGACTATAAGTCACAAACGGTACTATACAGTTTGAATTACGGTACAGTGAGTTGGAAATCTTCCGAGCAAGATACTGTTACCGAATAAACAAAAATACGGGTTAATTGTTGCAGCTAAGGCAGCAATAGACGCCATCTGGGTCAATAACAAATCTAATTAGATTAGATACATTTCTGTTAGCAGCTGAGCTAGACGTCAGCACAGGCTAAAGAATTAATGGTCTCATCAACGATCCAGATACATACTTCGATATTCATCTGATTCGTTGGATCATACATCGTGGCGATGTGATGATCGTATAAATCGCTTCAGATGATAATCATGTAAATCCGTTGACGAAAGCCTTCCTCAGTAATTTGAGCCAACCGTACATAGTTCGGGTGTCAAGCACACGAGTGACTGGATATAGGCCAAGTGGGAGATTGTTGGACAATTATGACTCATTGCGTCACTATTTGTACAGATCATGGTGTTGTTATACAAATTAACTATGTGACAAAGGACATTGCACTCTTATCATTTGTGATTAGATCACCAAGATATATAAATGATGAGAGGTCCTTATGATTTGTTCCATGATTGAGAATAATATGAGAAAGTATCAATCAACGAAGGATAAATCATTAAATATCCCTAATCAGAGTATTATCGAGATTGGACATCGATAAATACGTAAAAGACTAGTATTGTACTTGTGCGCGTTATGAGGCATAACGACATAGTTCTCATATATTTGGGTATAGGATACTCATGCAAGTGTAATAGGAGGTTGTGTTTCACCGATGGTACGGGAAACAGCTTCGCTCCGGATAGACCCCCTCAGAATTCCATTGGTAGTCTGACTATGTGTCTATGGAAGTCCCAAATCAGGGTAGGTGTATTTGGTCTTAACCTGAGACTTGCAACCGCTAATACTTGCGACAATCAATACACTTTGATTGCGGCATCCATGGCTTTAACAGGTTCTGTGTACGCCAATACTGGGTATATTGAGAATCGTAGTGTGTTGGGTGTGATGTCAAGACGGAAGTATCACTCCAGTCTTAGTGGAGATGATGGTCACGTAGGATACGGTATTAGTACTCTTAAATGCTGCAGCTATCGGGATAAAATGACAAGGTCAGGTTTATCCGATTATAGAGACTAGTTACCAGACATCTGACATGTGCTTCGTGCGGGGCAGACACAATTCCATCCCCAGGCCTAGCACGTGATCATCCGATACTGGACAGAAATACGCAATACTACGTATACTACGCCTGATACAGATATTTTATTCCTGTAAGGATATTTCCGGAGAATTGGGCTGGCATAGCGCTTTGCTAGAGGCCAATCTTGTCTTGTAAATCGGTAAAACGTAGTACGAGGTACTTACATGTTCGGATAGTCCGACAACCGAATTTACTGCCAATATATCCAGGGATCTCATGGGTCGCTTCCCAAAGATTCACCGATGACGTATGACTCACACTTTAATTAATCTGGGATTAATTAGAAGAGAGAGAAAATTAATCAGGGATTAATTTCGGAGATATTTTATCTAGGATAAAATATCAATTAAAGAGAGATAACGATTAATTTGGAATTAATCGGTAAATTTAATATATTCGATATATTAAACGAATTGGATTTCGACGCAGAATTAAAATTAGATTTTAATTCGGGAATTAATTTAGAATTGATTCGTTAGCGACATGAATAGTAATTATGCTTGGCATGATTATTTAATTAAATTAGATTTAATTACGACGCAACGGATAAATCGTTAATTTGGAATTAACGAACCCAAGCCCGAGATTATTTACGAGCGCATTCGCATTTCGAATTCAAGTGCGGCACACAAGTCAAATCAAGCGTCAAATCACTAGTCGCATCAAGCGTCAAATCACTTGTCACTTTGAGTGATGTGACTTGACAACATGTCACTTTATTAAAGTGATGTGAGGTGATGTGACTTGATGGGAGTTGATGGTTGAGTGTTTAATACTCAATTGTGATGTTTGAAAGACATATATGAATATTTTAATATTTGGTATTTGTTTTCAAATTTTTTTGTATATATTTTGAGAAAACAATTACCAAAATCATTCAACACCTTTTCTATCTCTCTCCTCCATCTCTCCTCTCCTCTTTTCTCTCTACCATTCACGCCCAAGGGGCTAAATGGACTGCCCAAACCGTGAGCAGCAAGAGGTAAGAAGAAGTTGATTTTATGGCAAGAAGAAAATGGGCAATTTTATGGCAAAATGGCCAAGTGCTAGCACACCGAGAGTTATACGAAGGTGATAGGGAAACCCACCCATGAGCCGGGAACCATTTGATTCAAGCTTGGAGCTCAAAACCATAAACCAAATCTGAAATTTTGAGGCAGTGGACTGCACTTCTTGGGCGTGAAAATGGAGGGCAAAAATAAATTTTATTTGTTGCCGAATCGTCTCAACCGATCGATGTGAGTATTCCGCTACCTCCGTTGATGTATTCACATGTTATTTTCATGCTTATATTCATCATGGGACCTAAATAGAAACCAACAAGACATTCATGGATGGCAACATACCAACGTATAAAGCTAGACTTTTAGCGAAAAAGGTATCGTTATCAACATAGTGTTGATTACGATTCAACCTTTTACCTGTTGCCACGGTAAATCCATTTGGATAATGCTTGCTGATGCTGCATGTTTCATTTCTGAAATATGACAGCTAAACGGGAAAGTCGCTTTCCTGAAAAGGAAAATTTTTGGAGGATGTTTACAACATCCTGACGGTTTTGTCGTACCAAAACTAGCAAACAAGATTTACAGGTTATTCGATCCATTTTTAGATTGAAGCAAGCATTAGATTCTTGGAATTATCATTTTGATGTAATCATAATGGTTTATGATTTAATTCAAAATGGAAATGATTCCTCTGTATATAAGAGGGTTAGTGGGAGCGCACTGATAGTGGCTGTCCTATAAATAATGATAATATATGTCATTTCTTGGAAATGATATTCCCATAAAATAGTCGGTGAAAGCTTGGCTTTCATGAAAAATTCTCCGTAGAATTCTTGGGAGAAACAACCTTTATTCTAGGAATAAAGATCTACTGGGATAGATTTAAAGTTATTGAAACTCTCCGAGAACCGTACATTGAAAAATGTACGTGACCTGGTGTCTCATATATTTGAGCATATAGAGTCACAATTAGGCTAATCCAAGTGATAGTCACTGGATTGATGTTGAGAACATCCGTTAGTATCTTAGAGATCTAAGGATGCTGTCTTAATATGTGGAGAAGGAGAACTTGAAGTGACTGGGATCACTGCTACAAGTTTCCTAACCGATAAAAATGACTATAAGTTGCAAACGGTACTATAAAGTTTGGATAGCGGTACAGTAAGTTGGAAATCTTCCAAGCAAGATGCTGTTACCGAATAAACAACAAATGCGGGTTATTACTGCAGCTGAGGCAATAATAGAAGCCATCTGGGTCAATAATAAATCTAATTAGATTAGATACAGTTCTGTTAGCAGCTGAGCTAGGCGTCAGCACAGGCTAAAGAATTAATGGTCCCATCAGCGATCCAGATACATACTTCGACTATTCATCTGATTCGTTCGGATCATACATCGTGGCGATGTGATGATCATATTAAATTGCATCAGACGATAATCATGCAAATCCGCTGATGAAATTACTTTCTCAGAAGTTTGAGCCAACCGTACATTGTTCGGGTGTTAGAGACTTGATTGACTGGCTATAGGCCAAGTGGGAGATTGTTGGACAATTATGACCCATAGCGTCACTATTTGTACAGATCATGGTGTTGATGTATAAATTAACTATGTGACAAAGGAGATTGCTCTCTTATCATTTGTGATTAGATCACCAAGATATATAAATGATAGGAGGTCTTTATGATTTTTTCTTGGATTGAGAATGATATGAGACAGTATCAATCCACGAAGGATAAATCATTAAATATCCCTAGTCAGAGTATTGTTGAGATTGGACATCGATAAATACGTAAAAGACTAGTATTACACTTGTGCGCGTTGTGAGGGCATAACGACACAGTTCTCATATATTTGGGTATAGGATACTCATGCAAGTGTAATAGGAGGTTGTGTTTCACTGATGGTACGGGAAACAGCTTTGCTCTGGATAGACCCCCTCGGAATTCCATTGGTAGTATGACTATATGTCTATGGAAGTCCGAAATCAGGGTAGGTGTATTTTGTCTTAACCTGAGACTTGCACCGCTAATACTTGCGACAATCAATATACTTTGGTTATGGTCGTCCAGGTCTTTAACCGATTTCTATGTACGCCTCTTCTGGGTATATCGAGAATCATAGTGTATTGGGTGTGATGTCAAGACGGAAGTATCACTCCAGTCATAGTGGAGATGATGATCGCGCATGGATACAGAACTGGTTCTCTATAAAGGTTGCAACCGTCGGGATAATATGACTTGGTCATGATTATTTGAAAATAAAGAGACTAGTTGCTTGTCATCCGATAAATGCTTCATACGGGGCAGACACTGTACCAGCCCCAGGCCTCGCATGTGATCATCCGATATTGGATCGAAATGCGCAATACCACGTATACTATGCCTGATACAGATCCTTTATTCCTGTAAGGATATTTCTGGAGAATTAGGTAGGCATGGCGCTTTGCTAGAGGCCAACCTTGTCTTGTAAATCGGTAAAACGTAGTACGAGGTACTTACGTATTCGGATAGTCCGACGACCGTATTTACTGCCAACATATCCAGGGATCTCATGTGTCGCTTCCCAAAGATTCACCGATGATGTATGACTCGTACTTTAATTAATCTGGGATTAATTAGAAGAGAGAGAAAATTAATCTGGGAATAATTAGAAGAGAGAGAAAAATAATCTGGGATTAATTTCGGAGATATTTTATCTAGGATAAAATGTCATTTAAAGAGAGATAACGATTAATTTTGAATTAATTGGTAAATTAATATATTCGATATATTAAACGAAATTAGATTTCGACGCGGAATTAAAATTAGATTTTAATTCGAGCGAACGAATTAATTTAGAATTAATTCGTTAGCGACGTGAATAGTAATTATGTTAGGCATGATTATTTAATTAAATTAGATTTAATTACGACGCAATGGAAAATTCATTAATTTGGTATCAACGAACTCGAGCCCGAGATTATTTGCGAGCGTATTCGTATTTCGAATTCGAGTGCGGCACACAAGTCAAATCAAGCATCAAATCATTAGTCACATCAAGAGGCACATTGCTAGTCACTTCAAGCGTCAAATCACTTATCACTTTGAGTGATGTGACTTGACAACTTGATGGATGTGACTTGATGTGAATAGTGATAGATGATGGTGTGTGGTTGGCATTGATGGCTTTAATTGGTTTGACTTTTCTAAAGCCAAAATTTTGGTATATGTTTTAGAAATCAATTACCAAACTTACAACACACTTTTTCCCCTCACTCTCCTTCATTTTTCCTCTCTTCTTCACGCCCATAGTGGGCTGTTCATGCTTTTATTTTCTGCCCATAAAACCGAGAGCAATGGGAAGCAAAGTGTGGATTTTTGTGGCAAAAATCAAGAGAGCTAGCACTCCGAGAGACATGCAAAGGTGATAGGGAAGTCCACCCATGAGCTGGGAATCGTTCGACGAAGCTTGGAGCTTGGATTCTTGAAGTTTGATGGCCGAAAATGTGCAGTCCAGAAGCTCACTGCCGAATGCACAAGGTGTTGAGTTCTAATTAAGGTCCCAAAATCAACAAATCAAGCAAGAAAAACGCATGAATACTTCAAGGAGTAAGGCGGAAACATAACTCACATTGAATGGATTTGATGCATCAAAGAACACAAGTCCTTTTCTTCCTCCATCAAGCTCGGTTTTGGGCCTTCTTGAACTGCAGTGGAGTGCACGGTGGGGGGCTGTTTTGGTGCTCCAAAAATCGGCCAAGGTGGTCTCCATTGAAGCTCCAAGCTTCAAGCTTCCATGCTCAAGGAATCACTTCCCTATCACCTATGTATTCCTCCAAGAGTGTGCTAGCACTTACATCTTGCAACAAGATCATTAGCTTCTCCTTTTATGTGTGCAAACCAGAAAAAAAAGGAAGAAGAATCGGCCAAGGAGACCGTGAGAGAAGAGAGAGGAGGTTTTGGCTCCAAAATGCCAAAAACGTGAAAACTTTCAAGAGAGAGAAGATTCACTTTTGTATTACATTTCCTTTTTTTTATTTATTTACCAAGTAAACAAAATAAAAGGATATACAAAACTTTTAATAAAAAAGTCAAAAGCAAAAAGTGCTTTTCAATCACTTCACATCACATCTCTACACTTTAAGTCCATCACTTTAATAAAGTGATATGTTGTCAAGTCACATCACTCAAAGTGACAATTGATTTGACAATTGATGCGACTAGTGATTTGACGCTTGATGTGACTTGCGTGCCGCGCTCGGATTCAAAATACGAATGCGCTCGCAATCACTCTCGGGCTCGGGTTCGCTAATTCCAAATTAGCGAATTTTCCGTCGCGTCGTAATTAAATGATTACGCCTAGCAAAATCACTATTCACGTCGCTAACGAATTAATTCTAAATTGATTCGTTCGCCCGAATTAAAATCCAATTTTAATTCCGCGTCGAAATCCAATTTCGTATAATATATCGGATATATTATTTTATCGATTAATTCTAAATTAATCGTTCTCTCTCTTTAATTAATATTTTATCCGAGATAAAATATCTCCGTAATTTCCCAGATTAATTTTCTCTCTCATCGAATTAATCCCAGATTAATTAAAGTGCGAGTCATACGTCATCGGTGAATCTTCAGGAACCGACCCATGAGATCTCCGGATATGTTGGCAGTAAATACGGTCGTCGGACTATCCGAACACGTAAGTACCTCGTACTACGTTTATACCGATTTACAAGACAAGGTTGGCTTCTAGCAAAGCGCCATGCCTATCCAATTCTCCAGAAATATTCTTATAGAATATATAGATCTGTATCAAGCGTAGTATACTAAGTATTGTGCATATCGGTCCAGTATCGGATAGTCACGTGCTAGGGCTGGGGCTTGGATAAGTGTCTGCCCCGTCCGAAACACATATCGGATGTCTGGTAACATAGTCTCTATAATCGGATATTCATGACCTGGTCACAATATCCCGATTGGTTGCGCAACACTCAAGAGCACTAGTACCGTATCCTGCGTGACATCATCTCCACTATGACTGAAGTGATACTTCCGTCTTGACATCACACCCAATACACTACGACTCTCTGATAAACCCAGAAGTGGTGTACTCAGAACCGGTTAAAGCCCTGTACCACCAAGACCAAAGTCTACCGATTATCGCAAGTATTAGCGATGCAAGTCTCAGGTTAAGACTATACACACCTACCTTGATTTCGGCCTCCCATAGACACATAGTCATAATACCAATGGGATTCCGAGGGGTCTATCCAGAGCGAAGCTGTTTCCCGTACCATCGGTGAAACACGACCTCCTATCGCACTTGCATAAGTATCTGATACTTATATATATGAGAACTATGCCGTTGTGCCCTCACAACGCGCACAAGTGCAATACTAGCCTATTCCGCATTATCGATGTCCAGTCTCGATAATACTCCGGCTAGGGATATTTAATGATTAATCCTTCGGGGATTGATACTGTCTCATATCATTCTCAATCCAGGAACTAATCATAGGGACCTCTCTTCATTTATATATCTATGGTGATCTAATCACAAATGATGAGAGTGCAATTTCCTTGTCACATAGTTAATTTGCTACAACAACACAATGATCTGTGCAAATAGTGACGCTATGGGTCATTTTGTCCAACAATCTCCCACTTGGCACATAGCCAGTCACTCAAGTGTCCCACACCCGAACTATGTACGGTTCGCTCAAATTGCTGAGAAAAGCTTTCGTCAGCGGATTTGCATGATTATCATCTTGATGCGATTTATTTGATCATCACATCGCCACGATGTATGATCCGAACGAATCAGATGAATATGTAAGTATGTATCTGGGTCGTTGATGAGACCATTAATTCTTTAGCCTGTGCTGATGCCTAGCTCAGCTGCTAACAGAACTATATCTAATCTAATTAGATATGTATCGACCCAAATGACTTCTATTGCTGCCTCAGCTGCTGCAATTAACCCGCATGTGTTGTTTATTCGGTAACAGTATCTTGCTTGGAAGATTTCCAGCTCACTGCACCGTTATTCAAACTGTATAGTACCGTTTGAGACTTTTAGTCGTCTTTATCGGTTATAGGAAACTTGCTACAGTGATCCCAGTCACTTCAAGTTCTCTTCTCCATAGACTAAGACAGCATCCTTAGTTCTCTAAGATACTAACGGATGTTCCTAACATCAATCCAGTGACTATCACTCGGATTAGCCTGTTTGTGAATCCATATGCTCAAAGCGTATGATACACCAGGTCTTGTACATTTTTCAATGTACGGTTCCACGGAGAGTATTTCGAAAGCCAAGCTTTCGCCGACATTTATTTTATGGGAATATCATTTCCAAGAAATGACGTATTATCATTATTTTATAGGACAGCCACTGTCAGTGCGCTCCCACTAACCCTCTTATTTACACAAGAATCATTTTCATTTTGAATTAAATCATACACCATTATGATTGCATCAAAATGATAATTCCAAGAACTTATGCTCGCGTCAGCAAGCATCATCCAAATGGATCTACCGTGGCAATAGGTAAAAGGTTGAATCGTAATCAACACAATGTCGATAACGATACCTTTCCGTTAAAAGCCTAGCTTTATACGTTGGTATGTTGCCATCCATGTACGTCTTCCTTGAAGACTTATATAGTACCAGTAGGCACAATGCCATGTGGTACATCAACTAGTATCCAAACTGGTTGATATACATGGAATCCATTTCGGACTCATGACACTTTGTCATAATAGGGAGTCGATACCTCGTATCACTTCCTTTGTTCTCGTGTATTCGAAGATTAATGGTATAGTTTCATCCTTGATCAACTATATTTGTTCCATTAAGATTCAATGCCTTGAACAAATTACTCCGATTTTCATCGAGTTATACTATCCTCCCACTTACCACTGCATATCGGTATTCCTCTTAGGAAAACCGCATGGTGAGCAACAATCTAATTGTTCTCTTGTGAGGTGTTAAGTACAATACTTATGGTATCCCTAGGATGACCTACAATTGGCACTTATCATATTTGGGTTTTAGTTTGGTATCATCCAAACATATGCCAAGCATACCCAAATAGTCAGGAATGAGAAACCCGGTTTCTTTCCCGTTCATATCTAATATGATATCTGTCAAACAGATTATTATGGAACCTTATTCAAAATAAGTTCTTGCACTGTTTAAAGCTTATCCGTTGAAGGAAATGGTAGCTCAAAGCGACTCGTGATTAACCTTATTATGTCTAACAAAATTCGGTTAATCCTGTTCGGACACACCGTCAAAATGACGTGTTCCGGGAGGAGTCCTCATTGAAAGAATACTATACTCTTTCAAGTATACGAGAAACTTACTGCTTAAGTATTTTCATTACGGTCTTACCGTGATGGTTGTAATACTATAACCGATCTGTTTGTCTATTTCGTGTCGAAACTATAAAAGTTTTCGATTTGTGTTCTTCAAAAGAAACACACAACCATTACGCGATGCCACATCCGTATAGGTCACGTAATATTCATATCCACCTCTAGCCTAGCTAGACACGGGCCCACTTGCTTCACTATGAACTAGGGCTAACAGATCGGTGGCATTTTCACTTTTACCGAGTAAAGGTGTTTTAAGCACTTTGCTAATAAACTAGATTCGTAGACTTTATTTGAATGGAATCAAAACAGTCCAAGTACCCACTCTTCGAAAGTGTGGATATACGAGTCTTGTTTGATTGTGTCCCAGAACAATGCCACAAATAAGTTTCTTAATTGATCAAATCAGTTTGAGCTATTAAGGTGTCATGTTATATATGTGAGATTTATTTATATTCAAAATATAAATGCTGTTATTCACATCTAATGTGTTTATCTCAATATCATCTTTATATAATAAAACACTTTAGTGTTCTAGAATATAAAGGTACACCCGCAGCGGGTTATAACACGATATAGAGATAATGTTTCTAGTCAAACTAGTTACATTATAACAGTTTCTAATTTAAGTACTAACCCGAAGGCAGTTCCTAAATTCAAGTATTCTGGTTAAAACAGCGACTATCGTCCCGTTTCCATTTCGCAGATAAATCTCAATCGAAGTCAGTATCCTGTTCAAAACAGATTCTGAACACAATATACTATTTATGTATCACACTAAGTATTTAAAATCCAATTTCAATACTAGTTGTGAACATAATTATGACAATCATATTTGAAGTAAGAGTTGCTCGTCTTCAATTCCTTCTTTGGATTTGTCCTATTATCTTCCTAGAAGACCTAATCCTTAATTCTGATTCAGAAATTAGGGAGTCTACTCGACAAGCTAATGGATTAAGCGCTAAAGTTATCATTATATGAATATTCCAAATTTCATATTCCACTTATTCGCTTAACTCCGGGCTTTAGGCATAATTCATTATTTTATCAAATAAAATAACTTATTAATTTCCAAGACCATCTTGAAATTATTCCCAATTTGAAAATTAAATCATTTAAAATATTTTAATCCAAGATTATATTTTAAATATCCAACTTTCAATTTTATCTTGATTACAATAGTCCAACTATTTAATCAACGATTAGTGGTACTATTTATTATAATGATTATAATAGTCCAACTATATAATCAAATATAATCCAAATTAATTAACCTCAATTACATTGATTACTATAATCCAATTATAAAATCAACTGTAAACTGAAATTAATTAATTCAAATATATTGATTAATATAATCCAATTATATATAATCAACTATAATACAGTCCAACTGTTTATTAAAACAACAATTTAAATATTAGTCCAACTAACATTTAATAATACGACGAAATAATTTGAATGAGCGCGTATGGCGAGTAATTGAACGAGTATTGCAAATTCAATTCTTGCCTCCCACTATTTTTCGTCGAGCCTCTAACCCTCTGTCGAGTACTCGGGAAACCGTGTTTCCTAGTGGGCTAGGATCCCGTTAAATATCACACAATCTTGACTTTGGCCAACAAATTGTATGATAATTAACTAGGTAGATCTCGAAGATCAATTGGATCCCATCCAATTCCTAGATCCAGTAGGCGGATATCCAAATCCTAAACATATATCTTATATATGCCAATACATCCAATGTATTACCTAACCTTTTTCCTCTGAATCAACTAAGCCTTGGCTTTGGCACAACAAACCTAGTGATCCCAGTCAAGCGCGACCCATTGACCATGGAAAGCTTCGTAATCAATGTCGATGGACAAGAAGTGGTCTTGACTTTGGCCAACAAACCACAACTTGGACAAGACACCGATATGGAACAAAACTCTCGTGATTCAAACACATCTTCGACGGACAAAGGGCTTGACTTTGGCCAACAACCCAATGCCAATCTCGGATCTTGAGTAAGAATCACTCAATGGAAGGAAAAACACTTGATATTGAGCGAGGGTTTTTCGCGTGCAATTGGCAACCAATTTATTATCTTTGTTAAGGTCTCATCATCATACACCCTTAAACATGCATTCTAAACACATAATAAAGCGCATATGAAATAAAATAATAATGATATGCGGATGGATACTTTACATTGATCCTAGATCAAATCTCTCATTTTCTCTCTCCAAAGCTAGCACATGTATTTACTTCTACCCGTTACACTACACTTCTAAAGAAACCTCATTTACATTGAGGGGAATAGGTGAGAAGAGAATACAAAGAGTATATAGGTGATAAGGCTGGACACGCAGGTCCAATTAATAAATCAAATTTATTACAATTTCCAAAATTGTCCCACCCGACTAATATCCATCCGATATACATTATTCACGCATCGCAACCATGTATTCATACAAGCATGTTATCAATCAATCTAATCCAATTAATTAATCTGATAATTAGTGATCATCCAATGTTCAAACAACGATTTGATTTTTGCTCGAGTCAAACTCGTTTTGCGAATAAGTACTCAAAGCACGAATTCTCGAATTAAATTAAACTACATAATTAAATCCAATTTAATACGCATTTAATTCTAATTCACTATTTAATTCCAAATTAAATATTACACTTTTATTAACGAACCTTCTACGATTTAAATTCCAAATTCAATCGTTATGGGTCTCAAAGCCCAATTAACGTCAAACGTTTATTTAATTAAAGTCCAATGGGCTTTTAATTAATTTCTTAAGGCGTGGACTTTTGGTCAACTCGGGTCAAACCAAATAACCAAAATCCAATCCGGGAGTTACCCCATAAGCCTTTAAATTAATTTTGGCCCATTAGGCCCAATTAAATAATTAAGGTTCATTAAGTCATAATTGGACTTTATGGATGCGGTTTTGGGCCTAATTGGATCCAACCAATTTTTCCTAAACCCAACTTTGTACAACAAAGCCCAAAAGCCCAATTACAACTTATAAGGCCCAATTTCCAAAAACAAGCCCAATTAATTAACTTATAAAATTCCAAATTTCATAATTAATTAACCTAAGTGTCATACATAATTAACCACCTAATTAATATTTCTAAAACATCAATTAGTATACTTAATCATGCATTCAACATCAAATAGTGTCCAACACAATTTATTAAAACCAAACCCATTTTACATGCTTTAAAGTCTCTTGGCAATTGGGGATTTTACGTCCGATTCGAATTCAATCCAATTAATTTCACAATCGACATTCATCATATTCCCAAATGATTTCCAACACATCCAATGTTCAAAAATCAAAAAATTCCAAGACATTTAGGGTTCTTTAATTCGGCCATCATAAGCAATTTGGGGAAATTTGTTCCAAACACAATTCAACAAATTGATCCAATCAATCATCAATTAAACATACTTTAAGCATTCTAAATCATCCAATTTCATCAAACATGCTCAAAATCAAGTTTACCCAAATTATCACTTTATGCCAACATAAAAAATTGGGAAATTTGTTCCAAACACAATTTCTTCAAATTGATCCAATCAATCTTTATTCAACAACATTTAAGCATACTTAATCAATCAATTTAATCAAATCATGCTTCAATTGATTTTACCCAATTTGTCATGCCCAAAATTGGGGAAAATTGAATCCAATCCAATTTCATGAAATTGATCATGCACAACTTCAATTCATCAACATACAAGCATACTTTAACATCCAATTTAACCAAATCATGCTTCAATTGATTATCCCCAATTTTAACCCTAACTTTTTCATGCTTGATCAAAGCTCAAGATACCATTGTTGAGTTCTAATTAAGGTCCCAAAATCAACAAATCAAGCAGAAAAACGCATGAATACTTCAAGGAGTAAGGCGGAAACATAACTCACATTGAATGGTTTGATGCATCAAAGAACACAAGTCCTTTTCTTCCTCCATCAAGCTCGGTTTTGGGCCTTCTTGAACTGCAGTGGAGTGCACGGTGGGGGGCTGTTTTGGTGCTCCAAAAATCGGCCAAGGTGGTCTCTATTGAAGCTCCAAGCTTCAAGCTTCCATGCTCAAGGAATCACTTCCCTATCACCTATGTATTCCTCCAAGAGTGTGCTAGCTCTTACATCTTGCAACAAGATCATTAGCTTCTCCTTTTATGTGTGCAAACCAGAAAAAAAGGGAAGAAGAATCGGCCAAGGAGACCGTGAGAGAGGAGAGGAGGTTTTGGCTCCAAAATTGCCAAAAACGTGAACAACTTTCAAGAGAGAGAAGATTCAACTTTTGTATTACATTTCCTTTTTATATTATTTTATTTACCAAGTAAACAAAATAAAAGGATATACAAAACTTTTAATTAAAAAAGTCAAAAGTAATAAAGTACTTTTCAATCACTTCACATCACATCTCTACACTTTAAGTCACATCACTTTAATAAAGTGATATGTTGTCAAGTCACATCACTCAAAGTGACAAGTGATTTGACAATTGATGCGACTAGTGATTTGATGCTTGATGTGACTTACGTGCCGCGCTCGGATTCAAAATACGAATGCGCTCGCAATCACTCTCGGGCTCGGGTTCGCTAATTCCAAATTAACGAATTTTTCGTCACGTTGTAATTAAATGATTACGCCTAGCGAAATCACTATTCACGTTCTAACGAATTAATTCTAAATTGATTCGTTCGCCCGATTTAAAATCCAATTTTAATTCCGCGTCGAAATCCAATTTCGTATAATATATCGGATATATTATTTTATCGATTAATTCTAAATTAATCGTTCTCTCTCTTAATTAATATTTTATCCGAGATAAAATATCTCCGTAATTAATCCTAGATTAATTTTCTCTCTCATCGAATTAATCCCAGATTAATTAAAGTGCGAGTCATACGTCATCGGTGAATCTTCAGAACCGACCCATGAGATCTCCGGATATGTTGGCAGTAAATACGGTCGTCGGACTATCCGAACACGTAAGTACCTCGTACTACGTTTATACCGATTTACAAGACAAGGTTGGCTTCTAGCAAAGCGCCATGCCTACCCAATTCTCCAGAAATATTCTTATAGGAATATATAGATCTGTATCAAGCGTAGTATACTAAGTATTGTGCATATCGGTCCAATATCGGATAGTCACGTGCTAGGGCTGGGGCTGGATAAGTGTCTGCCCCGTCCGAAACACATATCAGATGTCTGGTAACATAGTCTCTATAATCGGATATTCATGACCTGGTCACAATATCCCGATTGGTTGCGCAACACTCAAGAGCACTAGTACCGTATCCTGCGTGACATCATCTCCACTATGACTGAAGTGATACTTCCGTCTTGACATCACACCCAATACACTACGACTCTCTGATAAACCCAGAAGTGGTGTACTCAGAACCGGTTAAAGCCCTGTACCACCAAGACCAAAGTCTACCGATTATCGCAAGTATTAGCGATGCAAGTCTCAGGTTAAGACTATACACACCTACCTTGATTTCGGCCTCCCATAGACACATATTCATAATACCAATGGGATTCCGAGGGGTCTATCCAGAGCGAAGCTGTTTCCCGTACCATCGGTGAAACACGACCTCCTATCGCACTTGCATAAGTATCCGATACTTATATATATGAGAACTATGTCGTTGTGCCCACAACGCGCACAAGTGCAATACTAGCCTATTCCGCATTATCAATGTCCAATCTCGATAATACTCCGGCTAGGGATATTTAATGATTAATCCTTCGGGGATTGATACTGTCTCATATCATTCTCAATCCAGGAACTAATCATAGGGACCTCTCTTCATTTATACATCTATGGTGATCTAATCACAAATGATGAGAGTGCAATTTCCTTGTCACATAGTTAATTTGCTACAACAACATAATGATCTGTGCAAATAGTGACGCTATGGGTCATTTTGTCCAACACAAGGAACATAAAAAGAAATTTTTGTTGCCTCCTGTGTCGCTCACCGATCGATTTGAGTATTTCGCAACTTCCTTGACTTGTATTCGCACTTATTTCATGCTTGTTTATTGATCCTTGGGACCGTAGAAAACTACAACAGTTGGGGGGGTTAGATCGACGTACGATATAAGTGAGTGGACAATAACTGAAAACTGAAGTAAAGATCTTTTATTTTCAAAACCATATTTTCAACATATCTTTTTTATGAAAAAATTTGTTTCTGAATTTTTTTTTTCTAAAAACTATCTTTGAAAATTTGGTTTTTGAAAATATTTCTGAAAATCTAGTTTCTGAAAACTATTTGTTAAAAATCTAGATTCTGAAATCTGTGTACTAAAGCTCTGAAATCTGTATACTGAGAACATGAAAATTGAAAACTTTTCTGAAATTTGTATCTTTGTCTGAAAACCTGGACGTGTGAGGGCGTTATGTATCGCCGTCCCCTATATGCCTAACTGGGGCCAATGGTGCAAATCTATGACATTGGGGTGTTACTTATCGCCATCCCCCAAAGCATGCCACTACTGTCTCAAAAACTGGTGGTCTTAGAGCGTTACGTATCGCCGCCCCCAAGCCACAAACTGGTGATGGGGTGTGGATTTATGCTACCACCCAAGCTCAAACTGGGGTCTAGGGGCGTTACATATCGCTGTCCCCTAGCCCTATTCGAGGATCTGAAAGCGTCCCCTCAGTCCTCCACATGTGCATATGTCCTTTGAATTCGTCAATTCCAGCTGTATCTCAAGTTACATACTGGGGTGAGGTTTTACCACATGCCCCGAAAACATAAAAATCATACTTTAAAGCTTAAATTTGTAAATACTGATTTCTGAAAATCATTTCCTTTCTCATAGTACAATTATATATCATAATAACTGAAAATAAAAGTTTCTAATGCCCTAAAGCATAAAATGTATGGCTGATAAAAAGCGAAATAAAAATCAAGAAAAAGAGAAAATGTCCACTCACTGTATTTGAGCCTAGATGGAATCAGATCCTTGATCTAAGGAGAATACAGTTCCTGCGAATAATCTACGATTGGAACTCGATTAGAATCAATCAAGTGAAATAACCTCGATTCTCTAAAGATTCAACTGAATACTATATACTCAAGACTTAAGATGATCATAATTTGATATATGATGTGTGTATGAATTGATACAAGTCTCTAAGGGTGGTTTCTAATGCGTTAGGATAGAATTGGGGTATTAAAATTTATTAGGTGAAGTTCTTATCTTGCGTCGTGACGCAAGAAGGGCTGTGCGTCGCAACACGCATTGCTTTAAATCCTGTCGTCATTTTGCCATTGCGTCGCGACGCACTATCCTTCTTGAGTCGCGACGCGACCTGGGTTTTCTAGGTTCTATTTTTGCTTCTCCAACTCCTCCAAAACTCAAATCATTCATCTTCACCCCATAACCATGTTTCCATATCCCAAACCAAAACACAATACATCATCCTAAGACTATTTACCATCCATTAAACTTTCAATTATCAATTAAAACATCTTTTAATCACTTATCACATTCTCACACAAAACCCTCAAGTTGGGAATTATCAATATTTCCATGGTTTTTGTGTAAAAAATTTGTACTACCAATAGCACCATCAAGCCAATCAACCTACTTATATCATTAAAACTTATAGGCTTCAAAAATAAGAAAATGGGTCATATTACCTTACCTTTTTTCTCTTGGCTTTCAACTCTTCCCAAGTCCCAATGTTTGCCATCATACTTTCCATTTTTCTTTTCTTTTCTTCTTCTTCTTCTTTTATCTCATTCTTCTCATTCTCTTCTTCTTTTTCTTCATTTCTTCTTTCCTATCGGTTCTATTTTCTCATTCTTTTCTTTCATTTTCATTTTTTCAACTTTTGGAAATTATGAATAGTATCCCTTTATATAATGGGCCCAAAAGATATTTGGAAAATTGTAGAAGAATGTAGAGATGAAGAAAATTTGAGACTTTTCTATTTTGACCCCGAAATTACTATTCATCCAAAATTTTGACTTATGTTTTTGACTCGGTTCTGATCCAAATTTGGAAAAATATTTAACGTGAAATTGTAGGTCTCGATCTCAGATTTCCAACGATATAAAATTCATAAAATCGGAGATCGTATGAAAATATTACGCCCCAAATACTATGGGCTTTCCAAAAGAAACACGGTACAGTGCCGTCCTGGGACTTCGAGAAATTTACCAATCGTCCCTAAAGTCATCTCATGAATATACTTGAGTCTCAACATAATTTATTTTATGTGCCTTCGTCCCGTACGTAGTAATATTGCATTAGGTAGTAGTAAAAACTACCGGTCGTTACAAATTCCCCCCTTAAATAGTATTCATCCTCGAATCCTCTCTAGCGTCTAACTCGTTATCTTCTTAACTTCGCGAATATCTAAAGATGTGACTAACTTTATCTCTTTGTTCTCTAACCTCTGATGACTTCTAGATCTTCCTCATTTCCCTTTCTTAAGTCCTCGTTCTATAATACTTCTGCTGAGTACTTTTGACTACTATCCTTTTATTCTTTCATCGTACCTCATACTATTTATCTCTAAGATTTTTTCCTTCTAGACTTACACTTATGCCCCATAATTCCTTAACTTGAGAAAATTCTTAATAACTAGTATATTGGCTCTCATCTCAGATTCTAATATCTCATACCTATACTTGATATTTCTCTATTTCACTTATCCAGCTTGTCCTTAACGTTAGTTCTAATTACTCAACTATCAACTCCTTATATTCCTTTACAACCCTCATCAGTCTTTAAGTTTTTCTTCTTCAAAGACTTTTTTTGCATTAACCTATTTTGTCTTCTTCGTACTATACTACAAATCTACAAACCACCCATACCCGGGCTAAACCATCCCAAACCCGTAGTGGTTTGGTCACCTTAAGCTAGGGCTGGGTACCTTATGTGATTCCTCTATCAAAAGTTTTCTTAGTATTCTTTTTATCACTTCTTTATTTTTCTAAGAGCTTACTTGGTCTATGTTCCATCCTTGGACTACATCTTATAGATCTCAATTTTGATCTTTCTCTACTATTATTTTATATCCATTAGCCTTCTTATACGCGGTTGCAACCTAAGTATTTTCTCTTTATTAATTTCCATATTAGGGTAAACTTGCTTTCTTGGTTCTTATATTATATTACTCTTTTGTCAATACTTACTTAGTATGTTCTCTCCTGTTTGTTATTTTCCTATGACTATCATTTGACTATTACCTTACTTTAGTATTATTTTAATTTATCAAATTCCTTTGTAACTCTCAATAGCTTCATTCGTTCTTTCTTGGACCATAATTGTAATTCTCAACTCATTGATTTTCCTTTACCATTCTTATTGTATGCTTAACTAGTGCTCATTTTCTTCGTTATCCCATTTACAATTTTCTTTTAAATCTCTTATTTAGGCTACTTTTCATTCTTCTTTTATATTCTAAATTGTTACTATTCTTAAAGAATCGTATGTTTCATTTCATCTATCTCTATACTTATACTTACTTCTGGAGTATCCCACGGTTACACTTCAGGTTCACATTTGTTACTGGTATTGATCGAGGGTTGGAGTTAATCTCAAACTCTCGATGTTTCGATGACACGTATCATTTGTCTAGAGCTCTCGTATATACCTGTCTGGTGTCTTTTCCTCCACTGGGTTTCACCATTAAAACTTTTCCGACTTACATTTTCTAACCTTACTCCTGATCACTTTTCAATCAATTACTCTGCATCTTATGCCAGGTCTTTCTGGGAGCATACTCCTTAATGATTTTCCTTATACTGTCTCTTTACTCCTTTTTATTACTTAACTTTTACGGTTACTATGTTCTTTCCTAAATGACTCATTCTACTATGAGGTTTCTTTCTTATTCTAGTTTCTCAACTCCTTACTCCTTAACTCTCTTAGAAACTCTATTTACTCCAAGTCCTAAGGGCGTTTTCTATTAAATCTTTAATCCAAATGTTATTCTTCTTTCTTAAAATCATTTTTTTACCTAATACCATAAGCCATTTCATAATTTGTCTAATCTTATCATTTGCTCACCCTCACTAGTACTTTTCTTCACTAAGCTCTAAGGTTTCATAAGTATTATCGATCCTTCACTCTATCACTTCCTCATTATGTTATCTTTGAGCCCAAATATACTAAATTTATTTGTTATTTCTCTCATCTCATACCATTTTCATGTCCTAGTTCCTTACTATACCTCTTACTATTAAGACTAATTGAGAGTCATATCTTTATTTGTTTTTTAAATCTCAACATCTTGTTCTTGCTATAAACCTTGAGTTGCTCTCTTATACTACCGTCCATACTGATACTCTTATTACTTTTCTTAATATCTTCAATCTCATAAGTCTATTCTTATACTTTTCTATGAATCTCTATTGGCTCAGCTTATCTGAACTTCTACTAGTCTTAATAAGCTTTACTCTGAATCACCTTGATCCTTATGCTATCTTGGGTTTTCCTCGTACATACTTAAAATTTCCTTGATCCTTATTCTAGGTAATCTGCCCCTCAAGGTCCTTTCATTTCCTAAAACAGACTTATGTTAGTTTTCTTATGATCACCTTTACTCATACTAATAAGAATTATTTAAATCGCATTAGTTTTTTCTTTATGTTTCAAGGAACTTCTCCATCCTGGTTCTAGTCCTCTATTTCCTGATGGAGCCTATTGCTCATATAGGATAGGTATGAGGTAGACTCTATTCGGATAACTTCCTTAATTGGTATCTCGAAAAGTGAAGATCTGGGTACGTCGGGCTTTATCTATCGGATTCCTCAATTAAGGTTACTAACTACTGTTGCGGTCACTACTTACCTTGTTTGCCTATAGGTCTGAGTTTGTAAGATCTATAGTCTCTATACTTTTATGGCATCCTGACCGTCTTTATCTTTCTAATGGTCTTTGATATTTGGGTTAACTTACTACTTCTATGGGGTGGTTAAGGAAAATATAGGATCAACTCAGAGGAATTCTTCTGGGAAATAAAGGTATCCTAAAATGCTTATCTTTACTGCCAGTTTTGATATTATGCTTTATTACTTAACTTCATATCTCTTATCTTTATTACTATAGATTTTGATATTCCTTGTCTGTTTCTATTCCTTCATTTCTTATCTCCTTCCGATTACTTAAATATCTTCATTCTGCACTTTATTATTCTTCCTAACTTTTCTTTATCCCGTTGGGTTTATTCCAGTATTCTCTTATGGATCCAACTAATTTTGGGCACCTTCCAAGTCCTTGGATGAACTCTTGTCTGATCTCTTATGATTGTCTATGTCTATGAGGTAGGCTTATCAGAGCAACTCCCTTACCTAATGTCATTGGAGAATTTGAAAACTAGATAGTTTAAGGTTTTACCTTTATCAGATTACTATAAGTAAAATAAATAATCGTTCTTGTTTCGCAATTGAATATCTGGGTTGGGGTTTACGTAATTGGGATTCTCTAAATTGTTTTGACATCTACGTCCGTTGGGGTTCTCAAGGTTACTCTGGGTTCCTTACTTCTATTGTCTCTCTGGCTATTCTCCGATATTCATAGAACTCACTAGCTATAAGAGGATCTCGAAGACTATTGGATTTACTTGGAAGAATTTCTTGAGTAGGAATGGAATCTTAATTCTACTAGGTAACTCTAATACTTGTTGGGGCTATACTATCCTCTAGTCCACCATAGATTCCTATACTGGTCTGATTCTATATCATTTCTTTCTTACTTATGATAACTAAGCATTCTTATACCCTTTTTCCTCACTTCTCTTCTAGCCTTATCTCTCTATTTCCATTCTTCTGGGTAGATATCTTTAAGCTTTTCTATTTCATTCTATCTCTATACATCTCTATCTCTAACTGATTCAGGCTTATATGCATTTTCTCTTCTAGCTTTCTCTTTTCCCTTTGCTCTCTCAGATAACTTTCTTTGGAACTTACTATCTCGTTCCCTAGATTATACTGAATTTTGGGAAGTAATCTAAGATGACAACGGATTGATCCTAAAGTGAGAAAAAGAATTCAAATGACTGGGAAATACTTACTAACCTATCTGTGGATCTTGAGGACGTACTCAAGGATCAGATACTGAAGAGGTTTTGCCCTGCATACCATCATCCTGGACATACTATGTATACAAGACCCCAACACTCTGTCCACTGTAGTCATTAACTCCCTAGACCATGCTCTGATACCATATTTGTAACATCCCCAATATGGGAGATGTTACCGGTAGGGGATAGCTGAGCTAACCCCATAAGCCTCTGACTTTCTGACTGTATTCTAAATTATTCAAATATAATGTTATACATGTAAACCATAACTCATTTTGAAATAATTTTATTTCTCATATCTGTGTACTCATAACACTTTAATTTACACACATTAACGGATGCTCATAAAGACTCATACTTCACTAGTGTACACAAGAAACTTTTACTTGACAATGAGTGGACTCTCATGCTATACGACTCAATGCTTGTGGACTCCAACCCTCGTGACTGCATCAGTATCCGTCTTCCCGAGGTCGTCCTCCTGGAATTCCTGCAAAATAAATACTGGGAGTTGGGGGGGTTAGATCGACGTATGATCTAAGTGAGTGGACAATAACTGAAAACTGAAGTAAAGATCTTTTAACTTCAAAACCATCTTTACAAAATATCTTTTTTATGAAAACTTTGTTTATGACACTTCATCTTTCTGAAAACTATCTTTGAAACTCTTTTTTTTTTTAAAACTGTTTCTGAAAATCTAGTTTCTAAAAACTATTTTTTAAAAATCTGGATTCTGAAATCTGTGTACTAAAGCTCTAAAAACCATATACTGAGAACCTGAAAACTAAAAACTTTTCAGAAATCTATATCTTTGTCTGAAAACCTGGACGTATGAGGGCGTTATGTATCACCGTCCCCCCATATGCCTAACTGGAGCCAGCAGTGCAAATCCATGACTTTGGGGCGTTACGTATCGCCGTCCCACAAAGCATGCCACTACTATCTCAGAAACTAGTGGTCTTGGGGCGTTACGTATCGCTGTCCCCCAAGCCAAAAACTGGTGATGGGGGTATGGATTTATGCTACCACCAAGCTCTAGCTGGGGTCTAGGGGCGTTACGTATCACCGTCCCCTAGCCCTGCTCGAGGATCTGAGAGCGTCCCCTCAGTCCCCCATATGTGCACATGTCCTCTAAATCCGTCAATCCAGTTGTATCTCAAGTTACATACTGGGGTGAGGTTTTACCTCATGCCCCGAAAACATAAAAAATCATACTTTAAAGCTTAAATCTATAAATACTGATTTCTGAAAATCATTTCCTTTCTCAAAGCACAATTATATATCATAATAACTGAAAAGAAAAATTTCTAACACCCTAAAGCGTAAAATGTTAGTCTGATAAAAATGTGAAATAAAAATCAAGAAAAAGAGAAAGTGTCCACTCACTGTGTTTGAGCGTAGCTAGCACCAGATCCTTGATCAAATGAGAATACGGTTCCTATGAATAATCTACGATCGGAACTCGATTAGAATCAATCTAGTGAAATAACCTTGATTCTTTAAAAATTCATATAAATACTATATACTCAAGACTTAAGATGATCATAATTAGATATAGGATGTGTGTATGAATTGACACAAGTCCCTAAGGGTGGTTTCGAACGCATTCAGATAGAGCTGCGGTATTAAAATTGATTAGATGAAATTCTGGTCTTACGTCGCGACACGAAAAGGATTGCGCATCGCGACTCGCAGCGCTCTAAATCTTGTCATCATTTTGGCCTTGCGTCGCGACTCGGCCTCGGTTTTCCAAGTTCTGATTTTGCTTCTCCAACTCTTCCAAAACTCAATCATTCATCTTCACCCCAAAACAATGTTTCCATAACGCAAACCAAAACACAATACATCATCCTAACACCATTTACCTTACAATAAACTTTCAATTATCAATTAAAACATCTTTTAATCACTTATCACATTCTCACTCAAAGCCCTCAAGTTGGAAATTATCAAGATTTACATGGTTTTTGTGTCAAAAAATTGTACTACCAAAATCACCATCAAGCCAATCAACCTACTTATATCATTAAAACTTATAAGCTTCAAAAACAAGAAAATGGGTTATATTACCTTACCTCTTTTCTCTTGGATTTCAACTCTTCCCAAGTCTCCAATGCTTACCATGACCATCATCATCCTACTTTCCTTCTTTCTTTTCTCTTCTTCCTTTTCTTCTTCTTTTCTCTCATTCTTCTCATTCTTCTTCTTCTTCCATCATTCCTTCCTCTCGGTTCTATTTTCTCATTCTTTTCTTTCATTTTCATTTTTTTCAATATTTGGAAATTATGAATAGTATCCCTTTATATAATGGACCCAAAAGATATTTGGAAAATTGTAGAAGAATTTTGAGAAATGAAGAAAATTTGAGACTTTTCCATTTTGACCCCGAAATTACTATTCATCCAAAATTTTGACTTACGCTTTTGACTCGGTTCTGGTCCGAATTTGGAAAAATATTTAACGTGAAAAGGATGGAGAAGTTCCACAAGATATAAAGAAAAGACTTATGAGATTTAAGTAGTTCCTATTAATATGAGAAAAGGCAGTCATAAGAAAACTGATGTAAGTTCATTTTAGGAAATGAAAAGACCTTGAGAGGTACATGACCTAGAAGAAAGATCAAAGGTAATTTTAAGAATGAAACGTGGAAACCCCATAACAGTGCAATAATCAAGGTGATTTAGAGTAAGGCTTATTAAGACTAGTAGGAGTTCAGGAACCCACATATAAGTTGAACTAACAGATATTTATTGTAAAGAATAAGGATAGACTTGTGAAATTATAAAAAAATTCAAGAAAGTACTATGTGTTTTAGTATGGAAAGTAGTATAAAGAGAACACATCAAAGTTTATAGCAAGAGGAGGCTGAAATTTGAGAAACAAATAGAAAAATGACTCACTAATAGTCTTAACAGTATGAAGAATGGTAAGGAAACAAAATATGCAAATGGTATGAGGATTATGAGGAGTAGCAAGGAAGTAATTGAATAATGATGGTTGTATGACCCTAGAACTTAGTGGAAGAAGCCCTGCAAAGGAGAATAATTAAAGATCAAGCAAATTACGTGATGGATCGATAACTAGGTGATGAATCTGGAGAATTATGGACTTGGAACTTGAAAAATGGCAAGGTTTAACAATATGATGAGAAGGCTTTGTAGAGACATGATGAGTAACTTATGAAAGAACCACACTATATTAAGAAAAGAAAGATTTCAAGAAGAATGAAGTGTATGAACTAAAGAATAAAGAGTCAAAATACTAGGATTAGGAAGAAACCTTTGTAGTAGAATAAGTTCCTAAGAAAAGATAATAGAAAGGATAAGGGAAACAATATAAGGAACATGATAAAAGGTACTTCCTGAGAGACATGTATAAGATTTAAAGTAAATATTGATAAAATGACCAAGAGTAAAGTTAGAAAGGTGGAGGTTTTGGGTTGTAAAACCCATTGTAGGAAGAGATATCAGGGGGGTATGCACGAAAGCTCTAGGTAAGGGCGTGTATCATCAAGGCACTGAGAGTTTGAGATTAGCTCCCACCCTCCCAACCCTAAAATTATATCAATAACAAATAGAGCGGAAACGCAACCTTGAGATACTCCATAAGCAAGTACAAGAGTAGTGATAATCAGAAAGGAGAAGATAGTCCAAGTGATAATTATTAAGAAGAAACATTAGATAAAGTAACAAGAGAAGAAGTAATAGCTAAGTATATTAAAAGAAGGTAAATGATAGGGTTAAGGATAACCAATGACATATGATATCAGATATCCCTCAAGTAAAGGAAGAAGATATGACCTATAGTAGGTGCAGATAGAGAATGAAATAGAATAGTAAGTCAACAAGGTGGATGATACCAGTACTGGAAGTGAGAAAGTCAAACGGGAATAACAAAAGGGGAGAATATAATAAATAAGTATTAATAGAAAAGTAAAAGAAAGAAATGATGAAAAGAATACTAAGAAATAGTTAAAAAGTAGTTACGTAAGGTACCCAGCCCTAGCTTAAGGAGACCAAACCACTACGGGTTTGGGATGGTTTAACCGCGGGTTATCGGTGGTTTGGTAGATTTTTATTATAGCATAGGAATGGCAAAATAAGTTAATGTAAGTCGTTGTCGATAGATGTAAGACAGAAGAATAGAAAAGAAAGATCAATAATGTAATTCGCGGATGATCAGGTGAGACATTGGGAAGACGAGAAGGAAGTTATTAGGTTAGGATAGAATAGTAATAAAAGGATGACAAGAACTTAAGGTTGCAATAAGTATGTGGAGAGGAAATTCAAGTAAAAAAAAAAGATAGAATAGACCAAGGAAGTCTATAATAGTCAACAAAATAAAGTAAAGAATAAAAGAGTACAAGGAAAAGATTATGAGAGAGGAATCAATGAGATACAACCAAGGTAGGAAATAATTCTAAGGTTAAGATGGACAAATGGAATTGAGAAATATTAGGAATTAGTATTAGATACTAAATCCTCGGTGGGAACTAAGAAACTACTATTAAGAGTTTGCTCATATTAAGGAATCATGAGGCATAAGTGAAAGTCTATAAAAAATAAATCTTAAAGACACAGTATATAAGGAATCGCAGAAAGAACAGAAGGACAATAGTCAAAAGTACTCAGCGGGATTAATATAGAACGAGTACCTAAGAAGAAGGAAAAGAGAAAAATTAAGTAACCAGCAAAGGATAGAGACAAGAAGATCAAGGAAACCACGAGTTAGAAGCCAAAGAGGATTCGAGGACGAATCCTATTTAAGGAGAGGAGAAATTATAACGATCGGTAGTTCTTACAACTGCTTACAGTAATACCGTCACGTACAAAATGAAGACATGTAAAATAAATTACGATGGGACCCAAGTTTATCCGTAAAAATGAATTTAAAGACAATTGGTAGACTTCTCGAATTCCCGGGGTGGGACTGTACCGTATTTCCTTTGAACCGTTTTAGTATTTCGGGCATAACTGTTTCATACAATCTCTGAATTGGATGACTGAAGGGACGCTCTCAGATCCTCGAACAGGACTAGGGTTGACCGATCCCCGAGATCCTGTTTGGTGGCTACACTGCCAGTTGAGCTGTTGTCCTGGGTGTAGAGCTTTACGTTGCCAATTGAGCTGTTGTCCTGGACGTAGGGCACCACCAGCCTCAGAGATGCCGCAGTTGAGCTGTTGTCCTGGACATCGAGTATTTTCAGTTCTCAGTTTTCAGATCATCAGTATATAATTTTAAAAAGTTAGATTATAGCAAAGAGTTTTCAGAAACCAGTGTTTTAAAGATAACTTTCAGAAAGATGAAGTTTTCAGAAATAGAGTTTTGCATGTAAAGATGTTTTGAAAACATGGTTTTAAAGCTAAAAGATTTTTATCAGTTTTAAGTTTTTTAGTGCACTCACTTAGATCATATAAAGATCTAATCCCGCTCTAGTTTTATCTGTTTTATAGGGATTCCAGGAGGACGAGCTCGGGAGGATGGATACTGATGCAGTCACCAGGGTTGGAGTCCGCCAGTACAGAGTCACAAATCATAAGAGTCCAGGAGAATAGAAAAGAAAGATCAATAATGTAATTCGCGGATGATCAGATGAGACATTAGGAAGACGAGAAGGAAGTTATTAGGTTAGGATAGACTAGTAATCAAAGGATGAAAAGAACTTAAGGTTGCAATAAGTATGTGGAGAGGAAATTCAAGTAAAAAAAAAAGACAGAATTGACCAAAAAAGTCTATAATAGTCAATAAAATAAAGTAAAGAATAAAGGAGACAATGAAAAGATTATGAGAGAGGAATCAATGAGATACAACCAAGGTAGGAAATAATTCTAAGGTTAAGATGGACAAATGGAATGGAGAAATATTAGGAATTGGTATTAGATATTAAATCCTCGGTTGGAACCAAGAAACTAGCTATTAAGAGTTTGCTCATGTTAAGGAATCATGAGGCATAAGTGAAAGTCTATAAAGAATAAATCTTAGAGACACAGAGTATAAGGAATAACAGAAAGAACAGAAGGACAATAGTCAAAAGTACTAAGCGGGACTATTATAGAACGAGGACCTAAGAAGAAGGAAAAGAGAAAAATTAAATAACCAGCAAAGGATAGAGACAAGAAGACCAAGGAAACCACGAGTTAGACGCCAAAGAGGATTCGAGGACGAATCCTATTTAAGGAGGGGAGAAATTGTAATGACTGGTAGTTCTTACTACTGCTTACAGTAATACCGTCACGTATAAAATGAAGACATGTAAAATAAATTACGATGGGACCCAAGTATATCCGTAAAATGAATTTAAAGACGATCGGTAGACTTCTCGAAGTCTCGGGGTGGGACTATACTGTATTTCCTTTGAACTATTTTTTGTATTTCAGGCATAACAATTTCATACGATCGGAAAGATTAGACCGAGACCTACAACTTCCGCATTAAATATTTTTCCAAATTCAGACCAGAACCGAGTAAAAAATACAAGTAAAAATCTGGATGAATTGTAACTACGGACCCAAATGCAAAAATCCCAAAATTTCTCCATTTTTATACACTCTTCTATAACTTTCCAAATATCTAAAAGGTCCAACTATATAAATGCAACACTATTTACAAATCCCAAAATTTTAGAAACAAAAAGAGAAGCAAAACCGTGAGAAAGGAGAAGGGAAAAGAATAAAGAAGAATGATGGAGGAAGAAAAAGAAGAAGAAAAGAAGAAGAATAAGAAGAAAAAAAGAAAAAGAAAGGGAAGAAAAGAAACAAAGAAGAAAACTAGAAATCCTTGGAGGATGAAGAAATCAAGAGAAAAGAGGTGAGAATCCAAGAACCATTTTAGAAATTTTAAAGTTTTAGTAAATTGATACCCATATTGTGTTGAGGACTTGATTTTGATGATGATAACATACTTGTTAATAATTTAAACAATGGAAAGTTAATGAATTATAGATTGTCACCTTTTGGGTAAAACTTGGTAGAATGTATATAATAGATAAAGAATTAATTTGATGATGAATTAATGGTTTAGGTGGTGAAAATTAAGTGTAAAGATGATGTTTTGTATGTTGGTTTTTGGTTTGGAAGTGTTGGAAATGAGTGGAGATTGAATAAGTTAGGTTTTGGATGAGTTAAAGAGGTAAAACAGATTTTGTGAAACGCAGGGGCATCGCGATGCCGGAGGAGTTCACGTCATGACGCAAGGTAAAGAAGATGACCATAATACTGGGCGCTGCGCGTCGTGACGCGCGGTCCTTCCGGCGTCGCGACGCAAAGCCAAAAAGATACCCAATCAGTTTTAAGTTCCCGGCTTCATCCTAATGCATTAGAAACCACTTTTAGAGACTCGTATCAATTTATCCTCACGTCCCACACCAAATTATGACCATTACAAGTCTTAAGTACATGATTTTCGAGTAAATCTTTAAAGTATCAAAGATATTTGATTTCGTTGATCTAATTAAGTTCCTATCATTGATCAATCACAGGAAATGCAGTCATTTTCGATCAAATATCCAGTGCTATCCATAATTGATCACTATGAGTGGACACTTTCCCTTTTTCTACATAGTTTTCTATTTCGTATTTTTTTCAGTCAGACTTACTTTTCAGCAATTAGGGTGTTAGCCTTGTTTGTTTTTATATCATATACGATTTAACTTGATTTGAGAAGTTTTATAGAAAAAAGATGTTCAGTTTGAGTTTCATATTTTCAGAGTATGTTTATGTTTTGCTTTCGGGGCATGCGGTAAAACCTCACCCCAGTATGTGGAGGACATGTGCACATACTGATATAATGGAATTGACGGATTCATAGACATGTGCACATGTGGAGGACTGAAGGGACGCTCTCAGATCCTCGAACAGGACTAGGGTTGACCGATCCCCGAAATCCTGTTTGGTGGCTACACTGCCAGTTGAGCTGTTGTCCTGGGTGTAGAGCTTTACGTTGCCAGTTGAGCTGTTGTCCTGGACGTAGGGCACCACTAGCCTCAGAGATTCCGCAGTTGAGCTGTTGTCCTGGACATCGAGTATTTTCAGTTCTCAGTTTTCAGATCATCAGTATATAGTTTTCAAAAGTAAGATTTTAGCAAAGAGTTTTCAGAAACCATTGTTTTAAAGATAGCTTTCAGAAAGATGAGGTTTTCAGAAATAGAGTTTTCATGTAAAGATGTTTTGAAAACATGGTTTTAAAGCTAAAAGATTTTTATCAGTTTTCAGTTTTTTAGTCCACTCACTTAGATCGTATGAAGATCTAATCCCCCTCCAGTTTTAACTGTTTTGTAGGGATTCCAGGAGGAAGAGCTCGGGAGGATGGATACTGATGCAGTCACCAGGTTTGGAGTCCGCCAATACAGAGTCACAAAGCATAAGAGTCCAGTTCAAAGTCAAAGTGTTTATATGCATTAGCGTTGTGGTAGTCATTATAAGGGTTTTTTAAAGTATTGTAAAAGAGAAGTATTTTGAGTATGCATTTATAAGAAATAAAAGTATTATATGTTGATTTGGTTAAAGTTTATATGCATGATATTGCATTAGAATAGTTTGTGATACAGTCAGAGGCTTATGGGGTTAGTACAACTATCCCCTGCCGGTGACATCTCCTAGATCGGGTATGTTACAAAGATAGTATCAGAGCATGGTCTAAGGAGTTAGTGACTTTAGTGGGTAGAGTGTTGGGGTCTTGTCTACGTAGTATGTCCGGGATACCCGTATATAAGGCACTACCTCTCCAGTATCTGATCCTCGAGTACGTCCTCAAAGCTTCTCAGACAGGTTAGTAAATGTTCCCCAGCCACTCGAATCATTCTAGTTGAGGATTATCTTAGATTATTTCCCGAAATTCGATATAAGTTAAGAAACCAGATAGTAAGTCCCAAAGAGAGATATCCGAGAGAGCAAAAGAGAAAGCCTAAAGAAAAGATGCACATAAGTTTGAACTAATTAGAGACAGAGATGTATATAGGCAAACTAAAATATAAAAGCTTAAAGATGTTTACCTAAGAAAAAGAAGAGGAAAAGAAAAACTAGAAGAGAATTAAAGAAATGGTATAAGATTGTTAGTTATCACGGGTAAAGAAGAAAATGATATAGAATCAGATTAGTACAAGAAATTTATAGTAGTAGAGAGTAGACAAAGCCCCAGCAAGTATTAGAGCTATCTAGTAGTAGTAAGACCCCTCTCTTCCTCAGGGAAATCATTTCAAAGAAATTCTATAGCCTTCGAAATCTTCCTATAGAGGATAAATTTCCCGAGTAATGAGAAATAGCCAGAGAGACACAGAAGTAAGAAACCCAGAATAGTTTTGAGAGCTCTAATAGGGCCGAAATATCGAAAAAGATTTAAGTAACTCCAGATACCCAAACCTTGACCCAGATCCTTAAAGTAGAAATGGCTAGTTACCTTATCTCTAGCGACCCGATAGAAATAAAACCTTAAGCTATCCAGTTTTCAAACTCTTCAGTGACACCAGATCAGAGAGTTACCCTAATAAAGCCTATCTCATAGGCATAGATGACCGTAAGAGATCGGACAAGAGTTTACCTAGGAACTTAGAAGGCGGATCAGCCTGAAGTCAGTAGAAATCCATGAGAATACACAGGAATAGACCCATGAGGATAAAAAGAGTTAGAAATAACAAAAGCAGTAGTATGAAGCATAAGTAGAGCACCATAGCCAAAACCTACAGAAAGGATAAAGATTATGGATTTGTGAAGCAGAAGTAAGATGCAGAGGTAGATAAAGACAGAGAAATAGAGACAGATAAGAAATAACGGAATCTACAGTAGTATGAATTAAAGATGTGGAGTCAAGTAATAAAGGATGACACTAAAGCTAGTAGTAAAGATGAACGCTGTGAAATACCCTTCTTTCTCAAAAGAATCCCTCTGAGTTGATCCAATATTTTCTTGAACCACCTCGTAGTTGTGGCAAATTCCCTCGAGTATTAAGGACCGTTATAAGATAAAGAAGTAAGAAAGTTAGGAGAAATCATGCAATCTTCAAATAGATGCTGAACGCCGTATATGTATAGAAAATTTAGATTTCACAAACTCAAACCTATAGTCAAATAAGATGAGTGGTGACCGAAAAAGCAGTTAGTTACCTTAACTAAGGAATCCGATAAGATAAAGTCCGACCTAAACAGATCCTCACTCCTCCGAGGCACCAGTTAAGAAGTTATCCTGATAAAATCTATCTCATACATATCCTACATGAGCATTGGACTCCATCAGGATATAAAGTACTAGAATAAGGATAAAGAAACTTTTCGGGGCATAAAGAAAAAGGACTAGTGAGGTGTGAACAGCTCCAAATGGTATAGATGACCGTGAGAAAAACCCAAAGGGGTTTTATTTAAGAGATAAATAGGACTTTAACAGGAACACCCACCTAAGAGAAAGATTAAAGAAGCTTTGAGAGTATAAAGAAGAAACCATTTAAGATAGTTCATGGATTAAAGAAGACAGAGTAAGGATTGCTATACCAGCAAAGGATCACAAGTAAGTCAGATATCGTAGAAACCGCAGATAAGCTAAGCCAGTGAGGATTAGTAGAAAAGCATAAGGATAAGTATAAGAATAAATCTATAAGATTGGAAGTATAAAAAATAAACTCCATCAGGACATAGAGGACTAGAACAAGGATGGAGAAGTTCCACAAGATATAAAGGAAAGACTAATGAGATTTAAGTAGTTCCTATTAATATGATAAAAGGCGGTCATAAGAAAACTAATGTAAGTCCATTTAGGAAATGAAAAGACCTTGAGAGGTAGATTACCTAAAAGAAAGATCAAAGGTAATTTTAAAAATGAAACGAGGAAACCCCATAACAATGCAATAATCAAGGTGATTTAGAGTAAGGCTTATTAAGATTAGTAGGAGTTCAGGAATAGATTAAATGCTATAGGACCCATGAATAATTTGAACTAACAGAGATTTATTGTAAAGAATAAGGATAGGCTTGTGAAATTATAAAAAATTCAAGAAAGTACTAAGTGTATCAGTATGGACAGTAGTATAAAGAGAACACATCAAGGTTTATAGCAAGAGGAGGTTGAAATTTGAGAAACAAATAGAAAAATGACTCACTAATAGTCTTAACAGTACGAAGAATGGTAAGGAAACAAAATATGCAGATGGTATGAGGATTATGAGGAGTAGCAAGGAAGTAATTGAATTAATGATGGTTGTATGACCCTATAACTTAGTGGAAGAAAGAACCTGCAAAGGAGAATAATTAAAGATCAAGCAAATCACGTGATGGATCGATAACTAGGTGATGAATCTGGAGAATTATGGACTTGGAACTTGAAAAAAGCAAGGTTTAACAATATGATGAGAAGGCTTTGTAGAGACATGATGAGTAACTTATGAAAGAACCTCACTATATTAAGAAAAGAAAGATTTCAAGAAAAATGAAGTGTATGAACCAAAGAATAAAAAGTCAAACGACTAGGATTAGGAAGAAACCTTTATAGTAGAATAAGTTCCAAGAAAAGTTAATAGAAAGGATTAGGGAAATAATATAAGGAATATGATAAATGGTACTTCTTGAGAGACATGTATAAGATTTAAAGTAAGTATTGATAAAATGACCAAGAGTAAAGTTAGGAAGGTGGAGGTTTTGGGTTGTAAAACCTAGTGTAAGAATAGATATCAGGCGGGTATGCACGAAATCTCTAGGTAAGGGCGTGTATCATCAAGGCACCGTGAGTTTGAGATTAGCTCCCACCCTCTCAACCCTAAAATTATATCAATAACAAATAGAGCGAAAACGCAACCTTGAGATACTCCATAAGCAAGTACAAGAGTAGTGATAATCAGAAATGAGAAGATAGTCCAAGTGATAAATACTAAGAAGAAATATTAGATAAAGTAACAAGAGAAGAAGTAATAGCTAAGTATATAAAAAGAAGGTAAATGATAGGGTTAAGGATAACCAAGGACATATGATATCAGATATCCCTCAAGTAAAGGAAGAAGATATGACCTATAGTAGGTGCAGATAGAGAATGAAATAGAATAGTAAGTCAACAAGGTGGATGATACCAGTACTGGAAGTGAGAAAGTCAAACGGGAATAACCAAAAGGGGAGAATATACTAAATAAGTATTAATAGAAAAGTAAAATAAAGAAATGATGAAAAGAATACTAAGAAATAGTTAAAGTAGTTACGTAAGGTACCTAGCCCTAACTTAAGGAGACCAAACCACTACGGGTTTGGGATGGTTTAACCGCGGGTTTTGGGTGGTTTGATAGATTTTTATTATAGCATAGGATGGAAAAATAAGTTAATGTAAGCGGTTGTCGAGAGATGTAAGACAGAAGAATAGAAAAGAAAGATCAATAATTTAATTCGTGGATGATCAGGTGAGACATTGGGAAGACGAGAAGGAAGTTGTTAGGTTAGGATATAATAGTAATCAAAGGATGACAAGAACTTAAGGTTGCAATAAGTATGTGGAGAGGAAATTCAAGTGAAAAAAAAAAGACAGAATAGACCAAGGAATTCTATAATAGTCAATAAAATAAAGTAAAGAATAAAGGAGTACCAGGAAAAGATTATTTCAGAGGAATCGATGAGATACAACCAAGGTAGGAAATAATTCTAAGGTTAAGATGGACAAATGGAATTGAGAAATATTAGGAATTGGTATTAGATATTAAATCCTTGGTGGGAACCAAGAAACTAGCTATTAAGAGTTTGCTCATGTTAAGGAATCATGAGGCATAAGTGAAAGTCTATAAAGAATAAATCTTAGAGACACAGAGTATAAGGAATAACAGAAAGAACGGAAGGACAATAGTCAAAAGTACTCAATGGGATTATTATAGAACGAGGACCTAAGAAGAAGGAAAAGAGAAAAAATATGTAACCAGCAAAGGATAGAGACAAGAAGATCAAGGAAACCATGAGTTAAACGTCAAAGAGGATTCGAGGACGAATCCTATTTAAGGAGAGGAGAAATTATAACGACCAGTAGTTCTTACTACTACTTATAGTAATACCGTCACGTACAAAATGAAGTCATGTAAAATAAATTATGATGGGACCCAAGTATATCCGTTAAATTAATTTAAAGACGATCGGTGACTTCTTGAAGTACCGGGGTAGGACTATACTGTATTTCCTTTGAACCGTTTTAGTATTTCGGGCTTAATTTTTTCATACGATATCTGAATTTTATGAATTTTATATCGTCGGAAAGCTTAGACCGAGACCTACAATTTCTGCATTAAATATTTTTTCAAATTCAGACCAGAACTGAGTAAAAAATACAAGTAAAAATCTGGATGAATTGTAACTACGGACCCAAATGCAAAAATCCCAAACTTTCTCCATTTTTCTACACTCTTCTATAACTTTCCAAATATCTAAAAGGTCCAACTATATAAATGCAACACTATTTATTAATCCCAAAATTTTAGAAACAAAAAGAGAAGCAAAACCGTGAGAAATGAGGAGGGAAAAGAAGAAAAGAAGAATGATAGAGGAAGAAAAAGAAGAAGAAAAGAAGAAGAAAAGAAGAAAAGAAGAAGAAGAAGAAGAAGAAGAAGAAAAGAAGAAAAAGAAAGGGAAGAAAAGAAACAAAGAAGAAAACTAGAAATCCTTGGAGAATGAAGAAATCAAGAGAAAAGAGGTGAGAATCCAAGACGCATTTTAGAAATTTTAAAGTTTTAGTAAATTGATACCCATATTGTGTTGAGGACTTGATTTTGATGATGATAACATACTTGTTAATAATTTAAACAATGGAAAGTTAATGAATTCTAGATTGTGACCTTTTGGGTAAAACTTGGTAGAATGTATATAATAGATAAAGAATTAATTTGATGATGAATTAATGGTTTAGGTGATGAAAATTAAGTGTAAAGATGATATTTTTGTATGTTGTTTTTGGTTTGGAAGTGTTGGAAATGAGTAGAGATTGAATAAGTTAGGTTTTTGGATAAGTTAAAAAGGCAAAACAGATTCTGTGAAATGCAGGGGCATCGCAATGCAGGGGCATCGCGATGTCAGAGGAGTTCACGTCGTGACGCAAGGTGAAGAAGATGACCATAATACTGGGCGCTGTGCGTCACGATGCCCGGTCCTTCTGGCGTCGCGACGCAAAGCCAAAAAGATACCCAATCAGTTTTAAGTTCCCAGCTTTATCCTAATGCATTTGAAACCACGTTTAGAGACTTGTATCAATTTATACTCCCATCCTACACCAAATTAACAGCAGTTGAGCTGTTGTCCTGGACATCGAGTATTTTCAGTTCTCAGATCATCAGTATATAGTTTTCAAAAGTCAGATTTTAGCAAAGAGTTTTCAGAAACCAAAGATAGCTTTCAGAAAGATGAAGTTTTCAGAAACAGAGTTTTCATGTAAAGATGTTTTGAAAACATGGTTTTAAAGCTAAAAGATGTTTATCAGTTTTCAGTTTTTTAGTCCACTCACTTAGATCATATGAAGATCTAATCCCCATCCAGTTTTATCTATTTTGTAGGGATTC
This sequence comes from Zanthoxylum bungeanum, assembly GCA_019454045.1. NCBI lineage: Eukaryota > Viridiplantae > Streptophyta > Magnoliopsida > Sapindales > Rutaceae > Zanthoxylum > Zanthoxylum bungeanum. Next base: position 137,488 of record SKCR01024350.1, read on the forward strand.
GAGGAGGGCGAGCTCGGGAGGATGGATACTGATGCAGTCACCAGGGTTGGAGTCCGCCAGTATAGAGTCACAAAGTATAAGAGTCCAGTTCAAAGTCAAAGTGTTTATATGCATTAGCGTTGTGGTAGTCATTATATGGGTCTATTAAAGTATTGTAAAAGAGAAGTATTTTGAGTATGCATTTATAAGAAATAAAACTATTTTATGTTGATTTAGGTAAAGTCTATATGCATGATATTGCATTAGAATAGTTTGTGATACAGTCAGAAAGTCTGAGCCTGATGAGGTTAGTACAACTATCCCCTACCGGTGACATCTCCCAGATCGGGGATGTTACAATTTAGACTGGCGCTGTAAGCACCAACTCCAATAAAATATCATTTGTTTTGTGTCAGATGGTACCGAAGTCCCATCTCCTCAACATGTTTATGGACTAACTAAGGAGATAATGTCTTAGTAAGCGGGTCTGCTATGTTATCTTATCATTTGACCTTTAAAACCACTATGTCTTTTCATTCAATAATCTCTCTAATCACGTGATATTTCATTTCCACATGTTTAAGACTTGGAATGTGCCATTTACTCTTCAGTCTGTACAATGGCTCCAATATTATCATAGTACAATGGGATTAGATCCGTAATACTAAGCACACTACTAATTTTTGTGATAAAATTTCTAATCAAAATAACTTCTCTAGCAGCTTTTGAAGCCGCTATAAATTCCACTTTAGTGGTGGAATCAGTATTGAGCCTTACTTCGAACATCGCCAATTAATTGCACCGCCATTAAGGGTAAATATGTATCCGGATGTAGAATTTCTTGTTGGACAATTATGACCCATAGCATCACTATTTGTACAGATCATGGTGTTATTGTATAAATTAACTATGTGACAAAGGAAATTGTTGGACAGTTATGACCCATAGCGTCACTGTTTGTAAAATACATTGTGTTTTTGTACAAAATTAACTATGTATTAATGAAATTGCCTTTTACCATTTTGTAAATTCATTTACTTTAATATAAATGGTAGAAGTCCATATGATTAGTATCGGATTGAGATGATATGAGACAGTATCAATCCATAAAGATTTAATCATTAAATATCCCTAGTCGTAGTATTATCGAGATTGGACATCGATAATGCGGTATAGGCTAGTATTGCACTTGTGCGCGTTGTGAGGGCATAACAGCATAGTTCTCATATATTTAAGTATAGGATACTTATGCAAGTGCGGTAGGAGGTTGTGTTTTACCGATGGTACGGAAAACAGCTTCGCTCTGGATAGACCCCGTGGAATCCCATTAGTAGTATGTATATGTGCCTATGGGAGTGCACGTCAGGGTAGATGTATTTGGTCTTAACCTGAGACTCACGTCGCTAATGCTTGCGACAATTGGTGAACTTTGGTTTTGGTCGTCCAGGGCTTTAACAGGTTCTGAGTACGCCTCTTCTGGGTTTATTGAGAGTCGTAGTGCATTGGATGTGATGTCAAGATGGAAGTATCACTTCAGACATATGGAGATGATGATCACGCAGGGATTCAGAACTGGTTCTCTATAGTGTTGCAACCATCGGGATAATATGACAAGGTCATGATTATCTGATTCAAAGAGACTAGTTGCTTGATATCCGATATGTGCTTCGTACGTGGCAGACACTATTCGAGCCCCAGGCCTTGCACGTGACATCAGATACTGGATCGATATACATTATACTACGGTATACTACGCTTGAGA
>SKCR01024351.1:0-154672 GCA_019454045.1 Zanthoxylum bungeanum
TTAAAGTTGTTATAGGGCTTTTTCGGGCTTTGTTGTAACAAAGTTGGGTTTAGGCAAAATTGGTTGGATCCAATTAGGCCCAAAACCGCATCCAAAAGGCCCAAATGCGACTAATGAACCTTTAGAGTTTAATTGGGCCTAATGGGCCTAAATTGATTTCTAGGCTTATGGGGTAACTCCCGAATTGGATTTTGGTTATTAAGTTTGACCCGAGTTGACCAAAAGTCCACGCCTTGAAGAAATTAATTAAAAGCCCATTGGACTTTAATTAAATTAATATTGGATATTAATTGGGCTTTGAGACCCGTAACGATTAAATTCGGAATTTAAGTCGTAAAGGTTTATTTTATAAAAGTGTAATATTTAATTTGGAATTAAATAGTGAATTAGAATTAAATGCGTATTAAATTGGATTTAATTATGTAATTTAATTTAATTCGAGAATTCGTACTTTGAGTACTTGTTCGCAAAACGAGTTTGACTCGAACAAAATCAAATCATTGTTGGAACATTGGATGATCACTAATTATCAGATTAATTAATTTGATTAGATTGATTGATAACATGCTTGTGTGAATACATGGTTGCGATGCATGAATAATATATATCGGATGGATATTAGTCGGGTGGGGCAATTTTGGAAATTGTAATAAATTTGATTTATTAATTGGACCTGCGTGTCTAGCCTTATCTCATATTTCTTTGTATTCTCTTATCACATATTCCCCTCAATGTAAATGAGGTTTCTTTAGAAGTGTAGTGTAACGGGTAGAAGTAATACTTGTGCTAGCAGGAGAGAGAAATGGAGAGATTTGATCTAGGATCATTGTAAAGTATCCATCTGCATATCATTATTATTTTACATATGCGCTTTATTATGTGTTTAGAATGCATGTTTAAGGGTGTATGATGATGAGACCTTAACAAAGATAATAAATTCGTTGCCAATTTGCACGCGAAAAACCCTCAAATAATATTAAGCGTATTTCCTTCCATTGAGTGATTCTCACTCAAGATCCGAGACGACATTGGTTTGTTGGCCAAAGTCAAGGCCTTTGTCTGTCGAAGATGTGTTTGAATCACGAAGGCTTTGTTCCATGTCAGTGTCTTGTCCAAGTTGTGGTTTGTTGGCCAAAGTCAGGACCACTTCTTGTCCATCGACATTGATTACGAAGCTTTCCATGGTCAATGGGTCGCGCTTGACTGGGATCACTAAGTTTGTTGTGCCAAAGCCAAGGCTTAGTTGATTCAGAGGAAAAAGGTTAGGTAATACATTGGATGTATTGGCATATATAAGATATATGTTTCGAACTTGGATGTCCCCCTACCGGATCTAGGAATTGGATTGGATCCAATCGATCTTAGAGATCTACCTAGTTAATTATCATACAATTTGTTGGCCAAAGTCAAGATTGTGTGATATTTAACGGGATCCTAGCCCACTAGGAAACACGGTTTCCCGAGTACTCGACAGAGCGTTAGAGGCACGCCGAAAATTAGTGGGAGGCAAGAATTAAATTTTCAATATTCGTTCAATTACTCGCCATACGCGCTCAATCACAAATTATTTCGTCGTTAGATTAAATGTTAGTTGGACTAATATTTAAATTGTTGTTTTAACAAACAGTTGGACTGTATTATAGTTGATTATATATAATTGGATTATATTAATCAATATATTTGAATTAATTAATTTCAATTTACAGTTGATTTTATAATTGGATTATAGAAATCAATGTAATTGAAGTTAATTGATTTAAATTATATTTGATTGTATAGTTGGACTATAATAATCAATATAATACATAGTACCATAAATCGTTGATTAAATAGTTGGACTATTAGAATCAAGATATAAATGAAAGATTGACATTTAAAACATAATCCTGGGGAAAATGTGTTTAAATGGTTTAATTTTCAAATTTGAATAAAATTTCAGGATGGTCCTGGAAAATAATAAGTTACTTTATTTGATAAAATAACAAATTAGGCCTAAGTCTGGAGTTAAGCTAATAAGTGGAACATGATATTTGGAATATTCATGTAATGATAACTTTAGTGCTTAATCCATTATACTTGTCATATAGACTCCTTAATTTCTTTATTAGAACTAAGAATTAGATTCTTAAAGTATGATATTGAAATTGAAGGATCTTCATAAATCTATACTTAGATTTTAGAAGTAAACAAATTGCAATAATAAACTCTTGGAGAGTTAATGACTATTCTCAAGGAGATAAAGTCAAAGTTTGCAATTAGGCAAGTAGCGCAAGGCGCACCTTACTTCGATATTCCAGAATGCCAAGGCTTGGCCAAAGGCTTCTGAAGTGTGGAAAAATGGCAAAGGCAAAATCATTATAGTCTTCTAGGAAGATAAGAGGACAAATCCCAAGAGGGAATTGAAGACGAGCAAGGCTCTGACTTCAAATATGTTTGTCATAATTATGTTCACTACTAGTATTAAAATTAGATTTAAATACTTAGTGTGGTACATAAATATGTATTGATGTTAAGAATCTGTTTTGAACACGATACTGACTTCAATAGAGATTAATCTGCGAATTGAAAACGGGACGAAAGTCGCTGTTTTAACCGTAGATACCTAAGTTTAGGAACTACCCTTTGGGTATGTACGTAAATTAGGAAACTGTTATAATGTAACTAGTTTGACTAGAAACATTATCTTTATATCAGTGTTTAATCCGTTACAGATTGGACCTTTATATTTTAGAACACTAAAGTGTTTTATTATATAAAGATGATATCTAGATAAACACATTAGATGTGAACGACAGAATTTATATTTAGAATATAAATAAATCTGACTCGAATAATATGACAAACAAATAGCTCGAACTGATTTGATCAGGTTGAAACTTAAAGTGGCAATGTTATCTAGGACACAATCAAACAAGACTCGTATATCCGCACTTTTGAAGAGTGGGTACTAGGACTAATTTTATTCTAATCAAATCAAGTCTACGAATCTAGTTTATTGGGAAAAGTGCCTAAAACACTATTTACTTGGTAAAAGTGTAAATGCCACCGACCTGTTAGCCCTAGTTCATAGTGAAGCTACTGGGCCCATGTCTAGCTAGGCTAGATGTTGATGTGGATATTTCGTGACCTATACGGATGTGGCATCGCGTAATGGTTATGGTTTCTTTTGAAGAACACAAATCGGAAACTTTTATAGTTTCGACACGAAATAGATAAACATATCGGCTATAGTATTAAACCATTACGGTAAGACCGTAATGGAAATTACTTAAGCAATAAATCTCTAAAATACTTGAAAGGGTAAAGTATTCTTTCAAAAGAGGACTCCTCCCGGAACACGTCAATTTGACGGTGTGTCCGAACCGAGTAACCGAATTTTTTTATACTTGATTAGGTTAATCATGAGTCGCTCTAAGCTACCATTTCCTTCAAAGGATACTCATAAACAGTGCAGAACTTATTTAGAATAAGGTTCCATTAAAATATGTTTGACAGATAACATATTAGATATGAACGGGAAAGAAACCGGGTTTCACATTTCTGTTAAATTTGGGAATGCTAGGCATATGTTTGGATGATACCAAACTAAAACCCAAATTGGATAAGTGCCAATTGTAGGATATCCTAGGGATACCAAAGTATTGTACTTATACAACTCACTTAAGAATAATTGGATTGTTGCTCGCCATGCGGTTTTCCTGAGAGGAATACCGATGTGCAGTAGTAAGTGGGAGGATAGTAAAACTCGATGAAAATCGGAGTGATACTATTCAAGGCACCGAATCCTTAATGGAACACAAATATTTCATCAAGGATGTAACTATTACCATTAATCTTCGTATACACAAGAACCGCGTATGTCAGAGAGATTCAGAAAACAACTTGGGGTATGGGTTTCTGATCTCACCTCGTAAAGATGTCAATCTTTTGAGGTATACCAACTGACTACGTATGAGGAAGTGTTACAAGGTATCGACTCCCAATTATGACAAAGTGTCATGATATTCGAAATAGATTCCATGTATATCAACAAGTTTGGATACTAGTTGATGTACCGCAAGGCATTGTGCCTACTGGTACTTTATAAGTCTTCAAGGAAGACATACATGGATGGCAACATACCAACGTGTAAAGCTAGGCTTTTAACGAAAAGGTATCGTTATCAATTTTGTGTTGATTTCGATTCAACCTTTTATCTGTTGCCACGGTAAATCCATTTGGATAATGCTTGCTAAAGCTGCATGTTTCATTTATGAAATATGATAGCTGGATGGAAAATCGCTTTTTGATGAGTGGTAAATCTATCACTATTTCCCACTCATTTAACCAAATATTTTGTATAGTTTCTTGAGTTTTGTGAACATTTTGATGTATTTTGTGTTATTTTGCAGATAAATAAAGTTTGGAAAGCATTGGAGACAATTTGGGGGCAAATGGACAAAATTGGACAAAAAGGGCATTTTCATCATTTTGGCGTCGCGACGCTGAAGCCTTGCGCGTCGCGACGCCCAGCCTGCGCCGGATCTGCTAACGTACGTCGTCAACCACGTGTCAAAATCTGATTCGTCAAAATCTGCTAACGTGCGCCGATCATGCTAACGTGCGTTGTGCCACGTGTCACAATCACAACGGTTCTACTAACGTGTGCCGAACGCCACGTGTCAAGATCCTATTCGACCAACCTAAGCGCGTGCCACATGTCCTCTTCCTATTGGACCGAATAATCGATGAATCAGAGCTTGCCACGTGTCACCATTCTATTAGACCGAATTTCCACCCAATCACAAGCTGACACGTGTCAGAATTTCATTCATTCTAACCAGCAGCCACCAACCAGAGCATGACACGTGTCTCAATTATTGCTGCCGACAGACGCTTAGTCAACCCGCGTGGACTCCGCGTGGACTCCGTGTAACTGTTGCCAGCGTCGCGACGCTAGTGCATTTTGGGCGTCGCGACGCTGGACCAAAATCTGCCTATAAAAGGAGGCCGCCAGATTCATTTTTCTTCATGCTCTCCTTGGGAAATTCTCCCTGATTTTATAGGAAGCATCTATTTTTGTATATATAAATAATATTTTATTTTATGTCTTTTAATTTTCAGTAATAGTAGTTCTCTTCTTCTACCTTTCTTTAATGTTTAGTAGTTAATTTTCTGCTGGGGATAAGGTGAAGCTTTTATTATTTTAATTTAGATTAATCTCCTTTAAATATAATATGGAAATTATAATTCAAAATATAAAAGATTACCGCCTTAATGGCTGGTTTTATTTATTTGACATAATGTGGCACCGCCTATATGGCTGGTCTTTAGGTGACAAGTAATTACCGCCTATATGGCTGGTTTATGTTCAAATACTATTACCGCCTTTATGGCTGGTCGGACTTAATTTGACTTAATAAAGAATACCGCCTTTATGGCTGGTCGGTAATATCATGTTTAATTTATGTATTATATTAAGAGAGATATCTAAATTATAAATAGTAAAAGTGGATCCCCAACCCCCAGCATTTTATTTTTATTTTAGGGAAGTGATGAAACACAATACACACACTTAATAATTGATTTTCTTTTTATGGGTAGTTCTTTAGTTTGTTTAATTGAGTCTTAAGCTTAATGCGTCTTGTTAACTGGCAATTAATAAGATTGATGGGGTAAATCTAAAATGAACTAGACATAGGGATTTTAGGTTTCAGCCTTAGATTCAATAGCCCACGATCTTCCTTGAGGATAGATAACCCTTTTAATAGATTTCCTTACATGATAGGAATATACCTGTCAGGCGGGGGTAGCCATAATTGGAACTTAAACTTAATGAATCCAGGTAATGTGGTTGACATAGGAATATGGTTCAATTGGGTTATACTGGGTATTTGCGTCTGACCATCGGAAGAGGCTTTTGCATATCATCGTGTTCCAGGTTAACAAATTAATTTATTACACATAAATAAGAGAGTCAATTCATCTTTTTAATCCTGAAAAGGAAACCTTTTGGAGGATGTTTAAAACATCCTGACGGTTTTGTCGTACAAAAACTAGCAAACAAGGTTTGCAGGTTAATCGATCCATGTTTGGATTGAAGCAAGCATTGGTTCTAGGAATTATCGTTTTGATGTAATCATAATAGTATATGATTTGATTCAAAACGAAAAGATTCTTGTGTATATAAGAAGGTTAGTGGGAGCGCACTGACAGTGGTTGTCCTATAAATATTGATAATGTGTCATTTCTTGGAAATGATATTCCCATAATAATTGGCGAAAGCTTGGCTTTTGAAAACTCTCCGTGGAATCGTACATTGTAAAATATACGCGACCTAGTGTCTCATACGCTTTGAGCATATGATTCACAAACGGGCCAATCCAAGTGATAGTCACCGGATTGATGTTAAGAACATCCGTTAGTATCTTAGAGATCTAAGGATGCTGTCTTAAGCTATGGAGAATGAGAACTTGAAGTGACTGGGATCACTGTAGCAAGTTTCCTAAACTGATAAAACGACTAAAAGTCGCAAACGGTACTATACAGTAGAATAACGGTACAGTGAGCTGGAAATCTTCCAAGCAAGATACTGTTACCGAATAAACAACAAATGCGGGTTAATTGCTGCAGCTGAGGCGGCAATAGAAGCCTTCTGGGTCAATAAACAAATCTAATTAGATTAGATATAGTTCTGTTAGCAGCTGAGCTAAGCGTCAGCACAGGCTAAAGAATTAATGGTCTCATCAATGATCCAGATAAATACTTCGATATTCATCTAATTCGTTCGGATCATGCATCGTGGCGATGTGATGATCGAATAAATCGCATCAGAAGATAATCATGTAAATCCGCTGATGAAAACCTTTTCTCAGCAATTTGAGCCAACCGTACATTGTTCGGGTGGTAGACACTCGAGTGACTGGCTATAGGCCAAATGGGAGATTGTTGGACAATTATGACCCATAGCGTCACAATTTGTACAGATCATTGTGTTGTTGTACAAATTAACTATGTGACTAAGAGATTGCACTCTTATCATTTGTGATTAGATCACCTAGATGTATAAATGATGAGAGGTCCATATGATTTGTTCATGAACTGAGAATGATATGAGACAGTATCAGTCCACGAATGATAAATCATTAAATATCCCTAGTCAGAGTATTATCGAGATTGGACATCGATAAATACGTAAAAGACTAGTATTACACTTGTGCGCGTTGTGAGGGCACAACATCATAGTTCTCATATATTTGGGTATAGGATACTCATGCAAGTGTGATAGGAGGTTTTGTTTTACTGATGGTACGGGAAACAGCTTCGCTCTGGATAGACCCTCTCGGAATTCCATTGGTAGTATGACTATATGTCTATGGAAGTCCGAAATCAGGGTAGCTGTATTTGGTCTTAACCTGAGACTTGCTCCGCTAATACTTACGACAATCAATATACTTTGGTTGAGGTCTTCCAGGGCTTTAACAGGTTCTGTGTACGCCAATACTGGGTATATTAAGAATCGTAGTGTGTTGGGTGTGATGTCAAGACGGAAGTGTCACTCCAGTCATATGGAGATGATGGTCACGAAGGATACGGTACTGGTTCTCTTAAGTATTGCAGTCATCGGGATAATATGACTAGGTCATAGTTATCCGATATAGAGACTAGTTACCAGACATCCGACATGTGCTTCGTACGGGGCAGACACATTCCAGCCCCAGACCTAGCACGTGATCATCCGATACTGGATCGAAATACGCAATACCACGTATACTACGCCTGATATAGATCGCTTATTCATGTAAGCATGTTTCTAGAGAATTGGGTAGGCATGGCGCTTTGCTAGAAGCCAACCTTGTCTTGTGAATCGGTGTAAACGTACTACGAGGTACTTACGTGTTCGGATAGTCCGACGACCCGATTTACTGCCAACATATCTGGAGATCTCATGGGTTGCTCCCCGAAGATTCACCAATGACGTATGACTCGCACTTTAATTAATCTGGGATTAATTTAATGAGAGAGAAAATTAATCTGGATTAATTACGGAGATATTTTATTTGGGATAAAATATTAATTAAAGAGAGAGAACGATTAATTTGGAATTAATCAATAAAATAATATATTCGATATATTATACGAAATTGGATTTCGACGCGGAATTAAAATTAGATTTTAATTCGGGCGAACGAATAAATCTAGAATTAATTCGTTAGTGACGTGAATAATTATTTCTCTTGGCATAATCGTTTAATTACGTCGCGACAGAAAATTCGTTAATTTGGAATTAGCGAACCCGAGCCCGAGATTATTGTGAGCGCATTCGTATTTCGAATTCGAGTGCGGCACGCAAGTCAAATCAAGCGTCAAATCATTAGTCACATCAAGCGTCAAATCACATGTCACTTTGAGTGATGGGACATTTGAGTGATTGATGTGAGTTGATTTGAGGTGATTGACAAGCATTTAATGCTTACCTTTTTGGAAATTAAAAGTGGTAAATGGTTTAATAATTTTGGAATTATAAAACCCTTTTACAATTTTTTATTTCCCACTCTCTCTCTTCCATTTACGGTATTAGGCTTTTGGTGCCTCGAAATCAAAATGGCTTCACTGCCATTTCTTCTGTTTTTCCTTCTGGTTTTGACCGAAAATGGCAAGAAGGTGAGTGATGTTTTTGTGGCAAAGAACATCACAAGTGCTAGCACACCATTGGAGATATACCAAGGTGATAGGGAAGTGTTTTCATGAGCATGGAATCAACAAAAACTTGGAGCTTCAAAGGACATCCATGACCGATTCTTGGAGGAGGAAGACAAGCCATCACCGTGCAGTCCACCCACAGCTCAGCCCACTGCCGAGCTTGATAGAGGATGCAGTGCGTTTTTTGGTTCATCACCACATGCATCAAATCCGTTCATTGTGAGTTTTCCGCACCTCCTATGTTTGTATTTACACTTGTTTCATGCTTAATCTATGATCTTGGGACTTGATTGAAACCCAACAGTAATCACATATATCATTTAACTCAATAAAATTAATGTGATACTAGTTGACACTAAATGGGGTTATATTTATGATTAAGGCATATAATGATATCAAATGAAATTCTACACCAATAGAAGGTTGATTACTTGCATAATCACTAGTATGTTTCTAATTAATTTTACCAATTTGAAATGGGCATACATATATAAGTTGGAGGAAACAATACCAATGTTTCTATAAATACGGAGTTTACCTTTTACCGTTTGTCATTCCTCATTTCTTTGAGCCTTGGGAACAATTCTCATTTCTCTTTAAGATCCTTCCTAAAGGTCCCCTACAAAATTATCAATTGTCCTTTGGTACCCAACCTTTCTTGGGTCCATGGGGGTTAATTTTGATTCCTTGAGGAATCCATGCATTTTTAGTTACATTTTAATTTATGTATTCAAATATTTTATGTCCCTTTTTATTACATGCATGACATGTGACATTTTTATTGATAGCAATAATAGCATGAGAATCAGATGCCTTAACAAAATAATTCTTCAAAAAATTTCTCTTGATGTAAGGCTTATATCCTAATCCTTCTCTATTATATGCATTTTTTTGGTGTAGGAAACGCTTTCCTCGCGTAGCGGAAGCGGCTTAGTTACACGGATCGGACTTGAAAAATTTTTCTGCTTTCCCCTTCCTTTAGCCTAACCTGACCAGCAGGTATACTGAAATTTTGCTTCTGTTTCAGACAAGATTTCAGCCCCGGAATGCTTCCGAAAGAGTCACCGAATAGCCCCCGAACTGCAGTGAAATAATGGACTGTTTTGGAGCCGTTACACAACGGAACTGCACACAAATCAACCCCTGATTTGCGTGAACTGCAAGGATGTTTTAGGTCTGATTTTTCACTCAAGATACAACCACAATACAGCCTTAAATGGTTCCCTAGGTGTTTCCCAAAATCCCGAATTAAAACAAAACAAACCGAGCCCCGAATTAATTATATGATTCATGGCAATGGACAATAAAATACTCCCACTGCCGTGAGATAGAGAATATGAGAATAATGATTTTGGTTCAACACCACAAGGTCTTCCGAGCTATATCTCACAACCAACGGAAAGTAGTGTGGGCTACACACACAAAATAAATCCCTAAACGATTTAGAGATTTAATCACACTTAGAATAATTTTCTTATTTTTGTTCTTCAATGGAATCTCTCAACTTTTGAGAGAATGGAGAAGAAGAAGAAGGTGGCTAGGGTTGCAAGAATGAGAGTGTTCTCAAAAAGAAAATTATATCTTCTTTTTATACTTAGGGTTATTTGTTTCCAAAACAAAAACAAATCCTCTCTATTCTTTTCATCAAAGAATCGGCCAAGCAATGGAAAATTATTTAAATTTTTTTCAACATCAATTTTCAATTACCATTATTGAAAAGATGTTACAAAATTAAATAAGCAATTAACCATTTGAAAATCATAATTTCCAAATTAACGCCGTGGATTATTTGTTTCCAAAACAAACAAATCCATTCCCTTTATGCTTGAATAATTCGGCCACCATAAGAAAATTAATAAATTTTTTTTGTAACATCAATATATTAATTTCCATAATGGAATATATGTTACATAATAAAAAGGTTAAATATTATTTAAACATATGTAACTTCCAAATTAAGTCCAAAGGTTTCCAAAACCCAAAATTTGGAAATTACTTACTTAACATTCTTTTTAATTATATATAATATAATTAAATAACATGTGTTTAAATATCATATACTTAATAAAACTATATATTAACTTTTAATATAGAGTTTCAAGTGTGACAATTAACATTATTAATCATATTAATGCTATACATACCTTTGTGAGTATATAATTGGACTATCCAATTATACTAAATCCGCTATAGTAAATCGAGCTAGCAAGGGGACCGAATGAACCTACGGTTCCAAGCTCCAATAATCTCGAAATATTAATTAAACTCTTAATTAAATATTCCGAATTATTAACTCCGGGTTATTCCACTAAAATCCCGAAGTTGCACTCCCGTTGCCGCAGATGATATATTAAGCCTAAAAAAGTCGGTGTCCATCGATATAGTCATTACATATCGATTTGACCATTCACGAGTATCTTATAATTAGAGCCGGGTCATAATATCTGTTATACCCCTTTAATTATTTTTACCTTAAGTACCATTGATTCTCTAATGAACGATTTATTCATAACTATTATGAATTTTAATCTTTCTATTCGTAATAGAAAGACTTGAGCACTGAAATCGTTCAAGCACCGAATCAACTCTTAAGAAAGATACTCATCTACTTCTCGTAAGAAGGAGTGAACTCCATGTCTATATAAAACGTTCCCAGCTACACAACAGGCCATGCCCCCAAAATACGTAGTTATTGGCCGGAACTGCTACACCAACCTCACCTTTGTAAATCAAAGGACATGGCCTCCCATGCAGGAGTTCGTAGTACACTCAGGATTAAGATCAAACCATATATGACCATCTAGTAAATCGAAATGACTTTCTTAGTTTAACGGATATTATAAGAATGTCATTTCCATCTGGGTCCAGTCCTATATGATCGCATCATACAAGGTGCCCCCATTCTCATGTCTCTACATGGACGATCCGGATCAAGATCGCCATACAAATATAGAATGGACCGCAGCTATAGATAAACCACAAACAAAGTACCCGCTTTGTGTGCTCTCTATGGACTATTTAAGATTACTAACTTCAGACTTAAATCCTCTTGTGTATGATACTCATACACTAAGTCTAAAGGCACATAAGTAATATAGGGTATTTAAGATGATATATAATATGCGAAAATTAAACAAACAATTTGATAAATGAATAATGCATCCTTTTATTTCAAAACACATAAAACCGTTTACATCACATGTAGCTCTAGGGCATACATTCCAACAATCGCCCAATTGCACTAGAGTAAATGGGACATGTCATGTAATCATAGACCATCTAGGTAACCTTCAAAAACTTTAGCAGGCAAGGTCTTTGTAAACGGATCAGCCAGGTTCTCTGTGGATGTAATCTTTGTGACAGTAATGTCTCCTCTCTACACTTTCTCCTTAATGACATTATATTTCCTCTCTATATGTTTTCCCTTCTTGTGGCTTCTTGGTTCTTTGGAGTTTGCCACCGCACCACTATTATCGCAATAGAGTGTGAGTGGTCTATCCATATCTGGAACAACTTCCAGATGTCCCAAGAATTTACAGAACCAGACTGTTTCCTTAGCTACTTCACAAGCTGCTACATATTCAGCCTCCATGGTGGAGTCAGCAATATAAGATTGCTTTATACTTCGCTATACTATGGCCCCACCACATAGGGTGAACACTGATCCATATGTAGATTTCCTAGAATCGACATCTATCTGAAAATCAGAGTCTGTTTATCCCTTTATGATCATATCCTCACCAGAATACACAAACATATAATCTATCGTTCTCTTAAGATACTTGAGAATGTGTTTCATAGCCACCCAGTGATCCAATCCTGGGTTTGACTGAAACCTACTGACTACTCCTATTGTAAAACAGATGTCTGGTCTCGTGCATAACATAGCATACATGAGACTACCAACTGCTAAGGCATATGAGATATGTCTCATTTCCTCAACATCTTGAGGTGTCTTAGGAGACTGTTCCTTTGACAAATGAATTCCATGCCGATAAGGCAGATTGCCTTTCTTGGAATTCTGCATCCCAAATCGCACAAGGATCTTGTCGATATAGGATGCCTGAGACATAGCTAACAGTCGTTTCTTGCGATCCCGAAGTATCTGAATCCCAAGAATATAACTAGCATCTCCCAAATCTTTCATTTGGAATTGATTAGCTAGCCAGGTTTTCACGTCTAATAATATCTTTACATCATTCACAATGAGTAAAATATCATTGACGTATAAAATAAGAAAAACCAATAATCAAATCGAATTCCATAGTGAGAGTAGGATCCCATGAATATATTTCGACTCACAGTTTGGCAGTCTCATAAGCATAGATGCGGAATTCTTCCAATTCGTTTAGTTGGTGGAGCCGTTTCTCTCATGCTGCTTGCAGATCAAAATTTAGCTTCTTCAGTAACCAGTACGCTTTGTGTTCGAGCTCCACATGCAAATGGCATGCTTTCCCAAACATCATTCGATATGTGGACATTCCAATGGGTGTCTTGTAAGCTGTCCCGTAGGCCCATAATGCGTCATCTAATTTTGTAGACCAATCCCTCCTTGTTGTCCCAACGGTTCTTTCCAAGATTTTTTTGATTTTTCTGTTTGAAACTTCAACCTGACCACTTGATTGTGGATGGTAATTAGTGGCACCTTTGTGAGTAACTTTGTATTTGGATAGGAGTGCATCGAAGTATCTGTTGCTGAAGCGTGTGCCACCATCACTGACGATTGCCCGAGGTGTTCCGAAGCGAGTGAAAATATTCTTTTTGAGAAAGTTTAACACCACTTTGGAGTCATTTGATGGCAGTACTGTTGCTTCAACCTATTTGGAGACGTAGTTGTAGGACACAGAAATCAGCGACACTGTTCTAGATTCACGGCCTAGTTGGGAGTATGGAATAGCTCGCGGGGGAACTAAATCGGAGAAATAACATGGAGTCGCCACCCGGTGTGAACCGGGAAAATGTGATTGAAGGCCACACTCATCCCTCGCAAGGGAAGACCTCAAACCGCTGGGTTCGGAATGGTCTCTTACTTATGCCACTTGTAATGATATGATTTGTACAATAAACTAACCGAATATATGCAACATGTATGCTCAAAGGTAACTTAGATCTAGTCCGCATTCATCAAAATAAATCCTATGACTAAATTCGCATGCTTCAAAAAATAAGTCATTATAACGACAAGCATATAATATCACACAACGAGCATGTTGAATCATCAAACACAAAGAACAAATAAATAACTACTTAAACATAAACGTAAACTAAATTCCTAATGCGAAATTAAAGAACTAAATAATGCATAGAAAAATAACATAATCATGCCATAATAATAAATAATGTACTAGCAACCTAATCATGCTCAAATACTTGGTTGGATGAAATGAAATACATGTGTCTCTCAAGTGGTACGTGGCATTGTATCCCAAGTGCAAACCGCAATACCGTCTATTCGATTCGGCTACGGAATTTACGTCCGAGTTTCCATCCGATATACCGCAAGAGAGAACACATATTCCATTCATCCGGAAATCACATCATGCACCAATCCAAAATACTCATGCGAAATAAAGTAATAAAATAAATAGAAAATAAAGGATAATAAATAAAATGGGTGCCCTCAGGTCTAACCTCTTAAGTCGTCTCTCGGAAGCGCGTTACACAGCCGTCGGAAGGGTTGATGCTCTGCAACGCCTCCGGTTCACTGGTTCAATGTTTTCCTTCGCTGTTCAGCTGTTTGGACTGCTGTTTTACTCAGTTTCATTGTTGTTTTAGGGTCAATTTTATTGTATTTTCCAGGCTATTTTGGGTTAATTCTGGGACTGTTTCAAGGGTGAATATGAGGGCAGATTGGTGGTGTCTTTAGGCGTGATGAAGGGGATTTTAGGTTGTGGTCTTTCGTGAAGATGAAGGCAGATTTTGTGAAGGGTTTATTTGCGTAAATTGAAGCTTACTGTGAGGGGCTGGATTTGGCGTGAATTTGAGGGCTTATGTGAGTGCTATTGATGTGTGGCGGCGTGGTGAAAGGCTGTGTCGTCGATGCGTTGAGGGGGGCTGATGCGTGAAGGGACTTTGTTTATGTGAAGGGAGGGATGTGTCAATGGCGTGAAGGGGCTAGTAGAATGGGCTGCTGCCGAGAGGGGCTTAGGCTGTGTAGGGAGATTTGTAGCGTAAATGTGCTGGTTATGAAGGTGGCTGTGTGCGTGAATTTGAGGGGTCAATGGGTAGTGAATTTGAATGGAGTTTGGCTTTTGCTTGAGTGGTCAATGGGCGTTGTTTTGTGTGGCTCGTGAATGAGGGTTGTTTGAAATGGGATTTACGTGAGTGGAGTTGAAGGGTTTGTGACGTGAATGGAAACAGTGAGTGGTTTGTGTGTTTGGATGACAATGGGCGTGAGTCACTTAGGTTATTTTCTTTGTGTTTTTTGTGTGAATGAGCTAAGGGTTTAATGTGTTGGTGAAGGGTTCTTTTTATAGGCAAAGGGATAGGGGCTTTCCTTGTTTGAGAAGGAGAAGGATTTGTGTATTAAAGGGAATATCTTTTAATTTAGTGTGTGATAAGGAAATCTTTTAATTAGGGAAATGATTTGATTTAATTTGATTTATTCTTTTTTAGTTAAGGATATGATTTGGTTTAATTAGGCAAGGGCTCTAAGGGATTTCTTTAATTTAGGAAGGGGATTTGGCTTGATTTATGCATGTGTTTAATGTGATTTTTGTTAATTATGAGGGTGTTGGGCATGTGACTTGCTCTTGTTTGGGCGTGTATTGGGCTTGGTTGGTGGGCTTGGTGTGTTTCTTGCGAGGTTTTGGGCTAAGGGTGTGTTTTAAAATGGAGGTCCAACAAGCGAACTCACAGCTACTCCAGCAAATGAAATCCAACAAAAGTGTCAATTCTTGACTCTTTCCATCCGACGTCTGTTTCCCGCGTCTTCCACAATTAAAGAGGTAGTGTCTCCATACGAGACTCATCATCGGGACTTATATGCAAAAATCAGTGCCTACAGTCACCCCCACTTTGATGGGACTTGTACAGTGTGTGACAATGACAATCCTATCAAAGTACGAGCACTGCATTTTTACTTACCTGGCTCGCCAGCTGCCATTTGACTTGCCAGTTGCTCTGAGTTGATTTGATTATGCTAAACCTTGTACCTAGGGTGTCGCGATTGCGTCTCCATACCTAGAGTGTCGCAGTTGTGTCTGAGTGCCGTACCTGGTGTGCTAAACCCCGTACCTAGGGTGTCGCAGTTGCGTCTCCACACCTAGAGTGTCGCAGTTGTGTCTGAGTGTCGTACCTGGCGTGCTAAACCCCGTACCTAGGGTGTCGCGATTGCGTCTCTATACCTAGAGTGTCGCAGTTGTGTCTGAGTGTCATACCTGGCGTACTAAACCTCGTACCTAGGGTGTCACGGTTGCGTCTCCATACCTAGAGTGTCGCAGTTGTGTATGAGTGCCATACCTGGCGTGCTAAACCCCGTACTTAGGGTGTCGCAATTGCGTCTCCATACCTAGAGTGTCGCAGTTGTGTCTGAGTGTCGTACCTAGCATGCTAAACCTCGTACCTAGGGTGTTGCAGTTGCGTTTCCATACCTAGAGTGTCGCAGTTGTGTCTGAGTGTCGTACCTGACGTGCTAAACCCCGTACCTAGGGTGTCGCTGTTGAGTCTCCATACCTAGAGTGTCGCAGTTGTGTCTGAGTGCCGTACCTGGCGTGCTAAACCCCGTACCTAGGGTGTCGCGATTGCGTCTCCATACCTAGAGTGTCGCAGAGATATCTCCATACCCGGAGTGTTGTACCTGGTAAGCTAAACCCCATACCCGAGGTGTCGCAGTTACGTCTCCATACCTAGAGTGTCGTAGTGATATCTCCATACCCGGAGTGCCGTACCTGGCAAGCTAAACCCCATACCCGAGGTGTCGCGGTTGCGTCTCCATACCTAGAGTGTCGCAGTGATATCTCCATACCTGGAGTGCCGTACCTGGCAAAACTGATGATGTGTCTCCATACCCGGAGTGCCATACCTGGTAAAACTGATACTGATGTCTCCATACCCCGATGAGGGCAAAAGGATGGGGGCTTTCCTTGTTTGAGAAGGAGAATGATTTGTGTATTAAAGGGAATATCTTTTAATTTAGTATGTGATAAGGAAATATTTTAATTAGGGAAATGATTTGATTTAATTTGATTTATTCTTTTTTAGTTAAGGATATGATTTGGTTTAATTAGGCAAGGGATTTATGGGATTTCATTAATTTAGGAAAGGGATTTGGCTTGATTTATGCATGTGTTTAATGTGATTTTTGTTAATTATGAGGGTGTTGGGTGTGTGTCTTGCTCTTGTTTGGGCATGTATTGGGCTTGGTTGGTGGGCTTGGTGTGTGTCTTGTGGGGGGTTTTGGGCTAAGGGTGTGTTTTAAAACGGAGGTCCAACAAGCGAACCCGCAGCTACTCCAGCGAATTAAATCCAACAAAAGTGTCAATTTTTGACTCTTTCCTTCCGACGTCCGTTTCCCGCGGCTTCCACAATTAAAGAGGTAGTGTCTCCATACGAGACTCATCATTGGGACTTATATGCAAAAATGAAGTGCCTACAATAGTCTACTGCAACCAGAATGTACAGGTTTCCATTTGATGGAACAAAGGTGTTGGGGTTTTGGGCGATGGGCGCAGCGGAAGCGCGGGTCGGGCAAAATCGTATTTTAAAATTTTTCAAAATACCGAATAAATTATTCAATATATAATATGAATAATTTATTCATATTTCACCTTAACCTATTTATTAAATACCAAATATTAACACAGATATTGTTAAAACTTCGCTAAACTTTTACGAAAACTGATTTTTCGTAAAATGACGCAAAACACGTTTTTGACCGAACCGACCACCTGACACTTATGAAAACTTCCCAAGTCAGTTCCAATAGTGTCGGGGTAGTTCAAAGTCTGCCCGAACAGTGACGAACTCACTGTTTGGACATCCGTCACCCGGTTGGTTCAAAATCCACCAGGTAATGCCGTTTTCGCTTATTTCAAGTCGGAAATTCTTTCTGGAAATTATGCCAACTCCCAAAACACATCCATTACATTTGTAGGACATCAAAAACACCCCAGAATTTCCAGTTTAGGCAGATCTGATCTGCAAACCGAAATTACCTAAATTTTCATGCTTTAATTCAATTTTTCACAAGATTAATCAAATTAATCCAACACCAATTGAGTCCCACCTCATATGAACAAATCTAGAATAATTCTAGGCTATCTAAGAGTGGATCAACAAATCTGGAATTGCAACAAAAATGTCCAACAATAATTTGAACAAATTGGATACAAATTACATTAATTTCATCCAATACCCACTTCACACATGCTTATTCTTCCTTCTCCATCAACCACAAACAAAAGCCCCAAATTTCCACAAACAAAGAAACCCTAGAACATTTCTAAGTGTCCAAGAAAATATGAAACCAATTTATAAGCTTGGGTTCTAGAGGATTACCTTTTAATCTCCCAAATTTCAAGCCTTTTTTCTTGTATTTCTTTGTCTTTTCTTCATGGATTTTTGAAACTAATTTCCAAACCAATTTTTGTGAGAACTCTCGGTAGTGTGATGGTTGTAGAAGATGAGAAAAAACAATTTTTCTTTCTTTAAATATGGTAACCGAAAAAGGCATCTATGGGGCATTTTTGTCCTTTAATAATTTAACAAATTAAATTCAATATAAATCAAATAAAACTTTACACTAACCAATCATAATTGGACAAGTGAAGTTTGATTTAAAATATGCCAAGTGTTACCAATTATAACTCACCATATGTCATAACAATTATGACAAAAAGAATAATGCTAAAAATTAATTATTTAATTATTTAACCATTAAATAATTAAACAATCAATTTACACACATTTAAGTATTTTTATTTACATTAAATAAAAAATACATATATTTATGGCATGTGTCAAAATCTCATTTGACGAATAATTAATGTGTATCAAATACAAATACACAATAATTATTAGCGGACAAAATCCCCTAATGCATGTGTTATCGTTTAACGATTAAATGATCCGAATTAACTCACTTAATCCGGTGAAGTATTATGAATATTCCGTATTATTCATATTGAGTTGCCCAAGTGCTCAACGAGTACACTTCATATTGTGGGACTCTCTAAGTTTAGGTCTATCCGTCACGAAATCCAATTTCGTGTCCATAATTCACCCATTCATGAATTATGACGACCACAGATAATCTCGCTAAACCATGCAAGCCGAGGTCATTGCATACGTATAATCCCTCCGTCACGGGCTTATACCTGGGATATAGATTAGAACGTCAAATCTGTTCGGTATAATACATTCTACTTTCAATTTATGATCTCGAAATAACACTCGGAACTGATTTCTAGAGTTATACCACAGCCATGGATTTTCTAGATCATAAACATGTGATGGATGCTTATGCCATGTACACAGGACTGACGGATCCTATCTTGATACGCACAGGATATCATGAGCATCAGTCCACACCCAACGAACAGGTGGAGGTCTGATCATGGGTAGATCGTTGACGTGACTGCCATCAAAGTGTGGAGGATAACTCATATATCCATGGTTGTATCTCAAGTCGAAGGACCACTATGCTCGCTCAACTCGAGAAGGTTCTTATTGACGTTGGTGTACCATCTATTAGGAAATCTTCAGTGAGTCGTTCAGTGTCTTATCAAATAAACACCTACATGTCTATATGAGTCTCCTGAGACTCATGGTTCACTAGGATAAACCATCGGACCAAGTCATGATATACGACATGTACTAGTCTCAGCAGATTTTACTAACCGACCCGTGTTAGTAAATCTTGACCATGAACTTTATTTAAGGATATACAACTAATAGTGCGCTTCCCAATGTCAAATACAAACTACGTTGTAACTGCGTACTATACTGTAAATCCTAGGGTCTTTGTCTAATATACACTTATCACTGAACCAGATTCAGTTTCGATCTAATCGTAATCAGATATCTAATCGTGATTAGATTGAATAAGCGTATAAAAGACAAGGGTGCTACCATAAAATTAGTAATGTTATGGAAAATACAATTACTCGTATTTATGAATCAGACATAAATACGATCCGGATTGGCACTCCGAGCACCAAACCTAACAAAAGGGTCCCATAAAATCAATCCCACATATATCAAATATCTTCATTTCGAGAATGCTTTGAAGAGGCCCTTCATTTCTACTCGAAATATTTCCCGTTCTTCGACAGTTGTCACATTGAAAAACGAATAAGTGAGCATCTTTAAACAAAGTGGGCCAGAACAAACCAGATTGTAGGACTTTGGCTGTAGTTTTATCTCCGCTGAAGTGTCTGCCGTATGGTGATGAATGACAATGCTACAGGACACTATTGACCGGCTCATGTGGTACACAATGCCGCAATAACTGATCTGCATAATGTTTGAATAGGTACGACTCATCCCAGACATAGTACTTGACTTTTTTAAAGAATTTCTTTCGTTGCTAATGTGTCCATTCAAACGACCATTTCCCCGATACTATGTAGTTTACATAGTTAGCGTACCATGGAATTTCTCGTTGCTTGATGGAAAATAACAGTTCATCTGGAAACGTTTCTTTGATTGTTAGCTCAGTGCTAGTTGTATCTCCATTCTCTAGCCTCAATAAGTGATTTGCCACTTGATTTTCTATCCCATTTTTGTCTCAGATCTCAATGTGGCTTGGCATCTTTCTTCACGATCAGGTATTTGATTGATGAATGATCTGTGTAGACCACCACTTTGGGACCCAGTAGATAGGAGCAGAATTTATCAAAGCAAACACAACTACGAGCAATTTCTTTTCAGTTGTTGTGTAGTTGAGTTGTGATTCATTCAAAGTTTTGCTGGCTTAGTAAATGGTGTGAAAGCTTTTCACCTTACGTTGTCCCAAAACAGCACTTACAATAAAATCATTGGCATCACACATCACTTCAAATGGAAGCGTCCAGTCTAGTGCTACTATGATGGGGCCACAGACCAGCTTCTGTTTCAAGATCTCAAAAGCATGGTGGCATTCTTTGGTGAAGTGGAACGACACATCCTTCTCCAGCAGATTGCATAATGGTTTAGCAATCTTGGAGAAGTCTTTGATAAATCTCCTGTAAAATCCTGCACGCCCAAGAAAACTTCGAATCCCTTTTACGGATGATGGTGGAGGTAAATTTTCTATTGTCTCGATCTTTGCTTTGTCTACCTCAATTTCTTTCTGTGAGATTCGATGTCCCAGGACAATGCATTCCTGCACCATGAAGTGGCATTTCTCTCAAATGAGTACCAAGTTGGTATCTTCACATCTTTGTAACATTTTTTTCCAGATTTTGCAAGCAGTGGTCGAACGAGTCTCCAAATACTGGGAAGTCATTCATGAATACTTCCATGCTTTGTTCTATCATGTCTGAAAAGAAGGCCATCATACAACGTTGAAATGTGGCAGGAGCATTACAGAGTCCAAATGGCATCCTGCGGAAAGCAAAAGTACCATACGAGCATGTAAAAATGGTTTTCTTCTGATCTTCTGGGGCGATGGAAATCTGATTGTATCCTGAGTATCCGTCCAGAAAAAAGTAGAATTCATGTCCCGCTAATCTGTCTATCATTTGGTCAATGAATGGTAGCGGGAAATGATCCTTCTGTGTTACTTTGTTCAGTTTCCTGTAGTCCATACACACTCTCCATCCAGTCACTGTCCTTGTTGGACTTGGCTCGTTCTTTTCATTGGTGACTACAATCATTCCTCTTTTATTGGGTACACATTGCATAGGACTCACCCAAGAGCTGTCAGAGATGGGGTAGATGATGCCGACATCCAACCATTTGATGATTTCTTTCTTTAATACTTCTTTCATGATTGGATTCAGTCTCCGTTGATGCTCCACTGTGGCTTTGTATTCATCGTTCATCAGAATTTTGTCCATGCAAAATGATGGACTGATGCCTCGAATGTCTACTATAGTCCAGCCAATAGCTCTTTTGTGCTCGCGTAACACTCTCAGCAACTTATCTTCATGTACCCATGTTAGCGACGAACAAATAATCATAGGTAAATCAAAAGAGTTTTCCAAGTATGCATACCTGAGATGGTTCAGAAGCGGCTTTAGTCCCAACTGTTGTGGTTCTTCAATCGATGGCTTGATTCGCTCCTTTTTCGGTAGTTCCAAGCTTTCCACTTGTGGTGTCGATCTGAAGCGAGAGGCTCCATCAAAATAATTGATAGATTCCAGAATCTCATCATCTAATTCTCTGTCAGTCATATTGGTGATGTGTGCTTCAAGTTTGTCAGTAGAAAGTTGCATTGCATCTGTGTTCTGGATGATACTATATATTACATCAAGTCTGAAACATTCCTCCTCCTTTTCGTCATTCGGGAATTTCATGGCTTTGAAAACATTGAATTTTACTTCTTGGTCCTACACCCTCATGGTTAGTTCACCTTTTTTTACATCAATGATAGTTCGACCTGTAACCAAGAATGGTCTCCCAAGGATGATGGGTACGTCTTTTTCTTCCTGCATGTCAAGGACAATGAAATCTTCTGGGAAAATGAATTTGTCGAGTTTGACAAGCACATCTTCAACTACACCTCTCGGAAATGTGAGTGATCTATCAGCAAGTTGTAGAGTGACTGAGGTGGGCTTTACTTCCCCAAGCTGCAGTTTCCTATAAATAGACAATGGCATCAAGTTAATACTAGCACCTAAATCACATAAAGCCTTACCGAAGTAATGTTCTCCTATGGTGTAAGAGATGGTGAAACTGCTAGAATCTTTCAACTTTGGGGGAAGTTTCCTCTGAATAATGGCGCTGCATTCTTCTGTCAATGCTACAGTCTTGTAATCTCCCAATCTTCGCTTTTGTGATAGAATATCTTTCATGAATTTGACATAACTGGGCATCTGCTCCAACGCTTCTGTAAATGAAATGTTGATATACAGCTTTTTGAAGATTTTCAGGAATCGAGCAAGCTGCTTGTCCAAATTGTGTTTCTGGAGAAACTGTGGAAAAAGTGGAGGTAGAGTAAATATTTCTCGATCATTTTCTTTTGCCAATTTTTCCTCCATCTGTGGATCTGCTTCGTTGCTTTCTTTTGGAACTTCCTCAGTAGATACCTTGACTACAACATCTTTGTTTATTTCAATTCCGCTTTTCAAAGTGATGGATTGGCATTGCTCTTTCCCTATGTTCCTTGGATTTGGTTCTGTGTTGCTAGGAATGTACCTTGTGATCTGTAACTCTGAGTATTGGCCAGTTGTCCCATTTGATTCTCCAATGCCTTCAAAGATGATGCTTGATTTTGAACCACAGCTGCTAAAGCATCGTATTTTGCTTCTTGTTTTTTCATCTGGGCAAACACTTTTGTTATTCCTGGTTCTTTTTCATACTCATGGCCTTTATTCTGCTGTTGGAATCCAGATGGTGGATTGTTCCTTTGCCCTGAAGTGTTGCTCCATCCGAAATTGGGAATGATTCCTCCAACCTGGGTTGTAGGTATTGGAATATGGATTGTTTCCCTGTCTGTTGAAGTTACTGACATAGTTCACAGTCTCATTATTTTGGTTGTAAGATTCTGCCTCTGGTGCTCCTTCATATGGTGAACTTGTGGATCTAGCATTAACCTGCATGCTAAGAGTTTTCAGACATTTGTATATCTGATCCAGCTTGGCATTCATAGCTATGTTGGCTCATACTTCATGGATTCCTGCTATTCGATGGATCATGCTTCTCTCTGTTGGCTACAAGGAATTATTGTTGGCTATTTCTTCAATTAAGTCTCATGTCTGATCTTCTCTTTTTTCCATTAATGCTTTTCCAGCAGCAGCATCTATTGTAGTTCTCATTAGTCCAGAAAGTCCATTGTAGAAGGTTTGGACTTGTAGCCAATTTACAATCTCATGGTGAGGATATTTTCGGACCAATTCCTTGTATCATTCCCATGTTTTGCAGAAGGATCTGATTCATGTTGCACAAAGGATGCGATGTCATTTCTCAATTTTGCTGTTCTGGCTGGGGGAAAGTATTTTGCAAGGAATTTGGTGGCAAGAGTGTTCCAAGTTGTGATGGAACCTGCTGGTAGTGAATGGAGCCAAGCCTTAGCTCTGTTTTTCAAAGAATATGGGAACACACGCAGACGCATTGCTTCTTCTACCGCTCGGTTGTAATTGAATGTGCCACAAACTTCCAGGAAGTTGCTGATGTGGGCATTAGGATCTTCAGTTACACTTCCCCCACACTTGACTGATAGTTGTATCATCTGAATGCATGTTTTGAAGTCACACACATTTGCTGGTAATGGTGGAAGTACAATGCATGATATGAAGCCGTCAACCACCGGAATTGTTCTGTCTCGAATATGAATTGGTGGTGCAACTTCCAAAGGTTCAGGTTCTTGATTGTTCATCTTGATCATTGCTTCTTGATCTTTTCGCCTTTCCCTTCTCAATTGTCTGATAGTTCTTTCAATTTCTGGGTCAAGCGGACGGATTTCAAAGCTTCTGCTTCTTCTCATGTAGTGTCCGAGAACCTGAAACACAAGAAAACAAAAATAATAAGTAAAAATAAATTAGACACAAGTAAAGTATCTAACCTCAAAATTAATAGTAAAAGATAAATAAGTCTTTGGCAACAGCGCCAAAAACTAATCGGCTGAATACACACGCAAGCGCACATATCGTTCAAGTAGTATAAATATATCGATCCCACGAGGACTTATCACTAATGCTATTAATTGTTGAAACTAAATGTCTACAAGTATCCAAAGTGATTGTTGGTTGGATAGTAAATTTACCTAAAACAAAGAAGTAAATAAAACTAAGGTTGATTTCAAAATTAACAATGATATGCAAATATCCAGGGTTGTGAATCCTACCAATATTCTACTAAAGATGAGTTGATTACCTTATACCTATGGAATGTGCCAGTTTATTAACCTGGAGCACGAATGTATTCATAAGCCTCTTCCGATGGTCAGATGAAAATATTCAAAGTTACTTAATTAACTATATTCTTATGTTAAATAAGAAACTCCAAATTCAATAAGTTTAAGTTCCAATTGTGGTTACACCCGCCCTACATGTATATTCCTATCCTCGAGGGAAATCCCCCTAAGTGAGATTGTGTGTTATTGAGTCTATGGCTAAACCTAAAATTCATTTTCCAAGTTCATTTTAAGTTTACCTAATCAATCTTATTGGTGGCCAATTTAACAAGACGCATTAAGAACTAGACTCAATAAATAAACCAAAACATCACACAAAACACAAAGTAACTCAACTTATAAAACCATTGATATTGGTATTCATCACAACCCTAGATAATATGTTTAGCTAAAAAACATACTTAAAATTACAAAATGCATAATTAAACAAAATAACATAACAGAAAATTAAAAGTAAAGAAAATTACAACAATAAAAGAAAATGCTGGAGATAGAGGTTTCACATTTAATATTTCAAATATAGATTACTCTCTTATCAATTAATCATTTCTTGAATTAATTATATTAAAACCGACCATATAGGCGGTGAAAGTCATTTGTTCAAAGTCCAACCGACCATATAGGCGGTAACAAAATATAAACCGACCATGTAGGCGGTAACAAGGTTAGCACCTAAACCGACCATGCGGAAACTAAATCCAATAATGTAAAACCGGCCATATAGGTGGTAAATAATTAATTCAAATTACTTATTTAAATTAAGGGAATAAATCAAAATTATTATATTAAAAGTTTCACCCCAGACTCCAACAAATAGAGATTGCCTACTCATGATGTAATTAAAAACACATAAAAATTTATTAAATAAATAAAAAGAAAACTTAAATAAACATACAAGATACTTTCTTTTAAGTTTTCATGGAGAAATCCCCCGAAGAAAGCATGAAAATTTTACAAAGTTTGGCTTGGTATTTATAGGTAAATATAAAGGCTTCCACCAATTTATCCACCAAACATGCAAACATATTTGGGGGAAGTTTTAAAATTTCCATTTATTTATTTATTTATTTTTTTTGTTTTTGAAAATGACTTTAATATTTACTCATAATACACTTTCAGATTTTTCATCAATTTTGGTCATGAAAACTTCAGAATTCGAAATTCCTATGAATGTCAAAGTTGTAGATCTTTGAGTTTTCTTTCATCTGGAACTTGAATCACCTCAATCCAATATCGGAATAAAAGGTTATGGTCAAAATACGAAAATTACGCAAAGTTGAAAATTTTCCGAAAGTGTACTTCGTTAGAACGCCATTTCAAGTTTTCAACCTCCAAAATCCAAATGTCAAGTCCAGTTTTTGTCATTCTTTGTTCAATATTTCATCCTGAAAGATTCTATTGAGTCCCGATTTTATTTTATCTTTAAAATAAATAAAAACACATCAAAACGTTCATAAAATCCGAGAAACTATACAAAATATTAAGTAAAATGGGTGGTAAATATTGATATATTTTCCGCTCATCACGCGTGATGACATTTGGGCATGTGTGGGCTCGTGGATCTACTTCTGTCTGGCGTGTACGGCCCGTACTTTATGGTCCAGTCTCCGTTTTGTCATAGGATGCTTGTCTCGACATAAACAAGATGATGGAATGCTCAAAATTGATTTTTGAGAACTTTCCTGAAACCCGCATTTTCCGCACCGAATTTCATTCTTCACCTTCGGGATCCCCAACATATATCTAAAGCTACTAATACCATTTGTTATAATTCTTTCATCGTTGAAGAGTATTTTTTAAGGAAAAAAATACTATTTATTACTACTTGAATATAATTTACAAGTATTACAAAACCTTTACAAAAAAAACCTCACATACTAATTACGCTCTCTAACTTTCTTACTTGGAGCTTACACTCTAAGCTCTCTTATTTGGAGCTTCTTGTTGAGGATGCTTTGAGCTCTCAATTAGCTCTTAATTTATTTCCAAAATTTTGACTTAAATGTCAACAAATGAATAGTTTCCACTTAAAGTTTTTTGAAGGTTTGCTCAAAATTTCAATAAAATTAATCCTCCACCGAAAGTGTTTTTGGTTTCATGCATCCAACTTGGGAACATGCATGACACCTGAATTATACAAAAAAACCTAGCAAACCTTATCCTCGGTCTTCATTCTCGAAAGGAAATAGCGAAGATGGTATTAGCATCCTCTATGGTGAAGCTCTCTATGATTAATTCCTCATTCCAAGCACCATCCAAAATCAATTCTTTAACTTTGGCATTCCTCGAAAGAACTCCAATCCATAAAGGACGAGGCATAAAGGACTTAGCAGCCAATTGCTCCAAAAAATAAGGACATCTTCACCCATCCATATTCTCCATCTAATACCTTTCTTGAGGAATTTCCTTCTCCACAGAATGCTCCTCCAACTATACGAAGGTTTACATCTTAATTCCGCGCTCAAGAAGGATGAGTGTTGGACAGTTATGACCCATAGCATCACTATTTGTACAGATCATGGTGTTGTTGTACAAATTAACTATGTGACAAAGGAAATTGCTCTTCTATCATTTGTAATTAATTTACCAAGATGTATAAATGATAGAAGGTCCATATGATTAGTTCCGGATTGATAAGATATGAGACAATATCAATCCATAAAGGTTTAATAAATACATATCCCTAGTCGTAGTATTATCGAGATTGGACATCGATAGTGCGGGATAGACTAGTATTACACTTGTGGGTGTTGTGAGGGCATAACGACATAGTTCTCATATATTTGGGTATAGGATACTCATACAAGTGTAATAGGAGGTTGTGTTTTACCGATGGTACGGAAACAGCTTCGCTCTGGATAGACCCCTCGGAATTCCAATGGTATTATGACTATGTGTCTATGGTAGTCCGAATCAGGGTAGGTGTATTTGGTATTAACCTGAGACTTGCACCGCTAATACTTGTGATAATCAATATACTTTGGTTTTGGTCGTCCAGGGCTTTAACAGGTTCTGTGTACGCCTCTTCTGGGTATATTGAGAATCGTAGTGTATTGGGTGTGATGTCAAGACGGAAGTATCACTCCAGTCATAGTGGAGATGATGATCACGCAGGATACGAAACTTGTTCTCTTATATGCTGCAGCTATCGGGATATTATGAATAGGTCATGTTTATCCGATTATAGAGACTAGTTACCAGAGATCCGATATGTGCTTCGTACGAGGTAGACACATTTCCAGCCCCAGGCCTTGCACGTGAGAACCGATACTGGATTGAAATACGCAATAATACGTATACTACGCCTGATATAGATCACATATTCCAGTAAGAATATTTCTAGAGAAGTGGGTAGGCATGATGCTTTGCTAGAAGCCAACCATGTCTTGTAAATTGGTAAAAACGTAGTACTAGGTACGTACGTGTTCGGATAGTCCGGCGACCGGATTTACTGCCAACATATATGAGGATCTCATGGGTCGCTTCCCGAAGATTCACCAATGACGTATGACTCGCACTTCATTAATTTGGGATTAATTAGATGAGAGAGAAAATTAATCTGGGATTAATTACGGAGATAGTTTATCTGGGATAAAATATCATTTAAAGAGAGAGAGAACGATTAATTTGGAATTAATCGATAAAATAATATATTCGATATATTATACGAAATTAGATTTCGACGCGGAATTAAATTTAGAATTTAATTCGGGTGAACGAGTTAATTTAGAATTAATTCGTTAGCGATGTGAATAGTGATTTTGCTAGGCATAATTTTTTAATTACGTCGCAACGGACAATTCGTTAATTTAGAATTAGTGAACCCGAGCCCGGGAGTGTTTGCGGGCGCACTCGCTTTGCGAATTTAATTGTGGCCCACAAGTCACATCAAGCATCAAATCACTAGTCAATCGATTGATGTGATGTCTAGTCACTTTGAGTGATGTGACAACTTGTCATTGTGATTGATGGTGGTAGTTGGTTGGCTTTAAAGCCTTTGACTTTTGGAAAGCAAAAAATTTGGTAAATGAATTTTTGAAATTCATTTTGTGTATTAGATACACATTTTTTCCAACCACCAACACTTAACACATTTTTCTCTCTCATTTTACTCTCTCCTCTCTCACGGTCTTGGACCACTTTTCTTTCTCTTCTGGCTTGCAAATGTCGAGAGTTTACAAGGGAGAAGATGGTGATTTTTATGGAAAAAATCACCAAGAGCTAGCACTCAAAAGAGGACATACGAAGGTTATTGGGAATCTTTTTCATGAGCATGGAATCACCAAACAAAGCTTGGAGCTTTAAGGAACACCATGGCCGAATTTGGAGGACACAAAACAGCCCATTGCCGTGAGCCACCTTGGAAGAAAGCTTGAAGTTTTTATGTTCGTCACATCGCAAACCGATCAATGTAAGTATGTTTCCGCCATATTTCTTGATCTATTCACATGTGTTTCTTGCTTGAAAATGATCCTTAGGACTTAATAGAAACCCAACAATGGTATCAGAGCCATTTTGAGCATGAAACTTTCTTAGGGTTAAAATTGGGTAAATTGAATTTGAGCATATTTGAGTAAATTAATTGTTTGAGCATGCTTGTAAATGAATGACTTGGAGTTATTTGTGATCAATTTTGTGAAAATTGGATTGGATCATTTTTCCCCAAAAATTGAGGCTTGGCCGAGAGATATACAAACCCTAATGTCATGGTATTTTGTGTTTTTGATCATTGGATGAGTTGGAAAACATTGGGTAATGTTAATTTAAGATTCAATTGGATTGGATTCACAATTGGACAAAATACTTTAAAAACCGTGACATGTTAGCATGTAAAATGACTTGATTTTTTGATTCAAATATGTTGGACATATGTTGATGATACTGAGCATAATTAATTGAACAAATTTGTGTTTTGGAAATGTTAATTTGGGTAATTAATTATAGAATACACTTTGGTTAATTAAGTTATGAAATTTGGAATTTGGTAATTTAATTAATTGGGCCTATTTTGGAAATTGGGCTTGAAAAGTTGTAATTGGGCTTAATGGGCTTGGTTGTACCAAGTTAGGTTTAGGCTAAATTGGTTGGATCCAATTGGGCCCAAAACCATATCCATAAAGTCCAATTATGACTTAATGGACTTTTAATATTATTTGGGCCTAATGGGCTTAAATTGGTTTCTTGGAAAATAAGGGTGATTCCTTAAATGGGCTTTGGTATTTGGGTTTGACCCATATTGACCAAAATTCCATGCCTTAGAAATTAATTAAAATCCCATTGGACTTTAAATTAAATTGTCATTGGATGTTAATCGGGCTTTGGACCCGTAACGATTAGATTTGGAATCTAAGTCGTAAAGGTACTTTAAAAAGTGTAATATTTAATTTGGAATTAAATAGAAGAATTAGCATTAAATACAAATTAAATTGGATTTAATGTTGTAGTTTAATTTAATTCAAGAATTCGTACTTTGAGTACTTATTCGCAAAACGAGTCGGACTCGCGCAAAATCAAATCGTTGTTTGAACATTGGATGGTCATTAATATTCAGATTAATTAATTGGATTAGATTGATTGATAACATGCTTGTGTGAATACATGGTTGCGATGTATGAATAATGTATATCAGATGGCTATTAGATGGGTAAGGGCAATTTTGGAAATTGTTGTAATAAATTTAGAATTTATTAATTGGACCTGCGTGTCCAGCCTATTACCTCCTTACTCTTTGTATTTCTCTTCTCACATATTCCCCTCAATGTAAATGAGGTTTCTTTAGAAGTGTTATGTAATCGGGTAGAAGTAATACATGTGCTAGCGGGAGAGAGGAAATGGAGAGATTTGTTCTAGGAACAATGTTTAAGTATCCATCCGCATATCATTATTATATTTATTTATATGCGCCTTATTATGTGTTTAGAATGCATGTTTAAGGGTGTATGATGATGAGACCTAACAAAGATAATTAATTGGTTGCCAATTGCACGCGAAAAACCCTCAACATCATATTAAGCATTTTTCCTTCCATTGAGTGATTCTTACTCAAGATCCAAGACTGGCATTGGATTGTTGGCCAAAGTCAAGACCTTTGTCCGTTGAGGATGTGTTTGAATCATGAAGGCTTTGTTCTATATTGGTGTCTTGTCCAAGTTGTGATTTGTTGGCCAAAGTCAAGATCACTTCTTGTCCATCGACATTGATTATGAAGCTTTCCAAGGTCAATGGGTTCCGTTTAACTGGGATCACTAAGTTTGTTGTGCCACAGCCAAGGCTTAGTTGAATCAGAGGAAAAAAAGGTTAGGCAATATATTGGATATATTGGCATATATAAGATATATGTTTCGGACTTGGATGTCCACCTACTGGATCTAGGAATTGGATGGGATCCAATTGATCTTAGAGATCTACCTAGTTAATTATCATACAATTTGTTGGCCAAAGTCAAGATTGTGTGTTATTTCACGGGATCCTAGCCCACTAGGAAACAAGGTTTCCCAAGTACTCCACAGAGGGTTAGAGGCTCGCCGAAAAATAGTGGGAGGCAAGTATTAAATTGCAATATTCGTTTAGTTACTTGCCATACGCGCTCATATCAAATTTTTCATCAAATAAATATATATTAGTTGGACTAATATTTAATCGTTGTTTTAAATTAAACAGTTGGACTGTATTCAAACTATTTCATTTATAGTTGATTATATAATTGGATTATAGTAATCAATATATTTGAATTAACCATTTCAATTAATAGTTGATTTTATAATTGGATTATAGTAATCAATATAATTGAAAATAACCTATTAAATTATAGTTGGTTATATAGTTGGACTATAGTAATCATTATAATCAATAGTACCTAAAATCGTTGATTAAATATTTGGACTATTAGAATCAAGATAATTGAAAGATTAGTGTTTAAAACATAATCCTGGGTGAAAAATGTATTTAAACGACTTTAATTTTCAAATTGGGAATAATAAATCAGGATAGTCCTGAAAACTAAGAAGTTACTTTATTTGATAAAATAACATTTTAGGCATAAGCCTGGAGTTAAGCAAATAGTAGGACATGATATTTGGAATATTCATGTAATGATAACTTTAGTGCTTAATCCAATAAGCTTGCGGAATAGACTCCTTAATTTTTTAATCGGAACTAAGGATTGGATCTTTATAGTATGATAATGAAATTGAAGGATCTTCATAGATCTATCCTTAGATCTTAGAAGTAACAAATTGCAATAGAAAACTCTTGGAGAGTTAATGGCTATACTCAATGAGACAAAGCCAGAATTTGCAATAAGGCAAGAAGCGCAAGGCGCATCTTATTTCGACATCCCAGAAGGCCAAGGCTTGGCCAAAGGCTTCTGGAGTGTGGAAAAGGGGCAAAGGCAAAATCATTATAATCTTTTGGGAAGACAAAAGACATATCCCAAGATGTCTGCCTAAACTGTGGCAAACGGGGACACAGAAGCGTGACTGCCGTATGGACAAGGCAGACATGAAGGAATTGAAGACGGGTAAGGCTCCGACTTCAAATATGTTTGTTATAAAGATGTTCACTGCTAGTATTAAAATTGGATTTAGATACTAAATGTGGTACATAAATATTTGTTGATGTGCAAAATCTGCTGAGAGCAGGATACTGACTTCAGTTGAGATTGATCTACAATCGGAAACAGGACGATAGTCGCTGTTTTAACCATAGATACCTAAGTTTAGGAACTATCCTTCGGGCATGTACTTAAATTAGGAAATTGTTAAAATGTAACTAGTTTGAATAGAAACATTATCTCTATATTAGGGTTTAACCCGTTACGGGTATACCTTTATATTCTAGAACACTAAAGTGTTTTATTTTATAAAGATGATATTGAGATAAACACATTAGATGTGCATAACAGTATTTATATTTTGAATATAAATAAATCTCGAACATATAATATGACAAACTAATAGCTCAAACTGAATTAATCAGTTGAGACTTATTTGTGGCATTGATGTCTGGGACACAATTAACAAGACTCGTATATCCACACTTTCGAAGAGTGGGTACTAGGACAAATTTGATTCCAATCAAATAAAGTCTACGAATCTAGTTTATTGGGCAAAATGCCTAAAACACATTTTACTTGGTAAAAGCGTAAATGCCATCGATCTGTTAGCCCTTATTCATAGTGAAGTAAGTGGGCCCATATCTAGCTAGAGTAGATGTGGATATGAATGTTTCATGACCTTTACGGTTGTGGCATCGCGTTATGGTTATGTGTTTCTCTTGAAACACGAATCGGAAACTTTTGATGAATTCAAAGAGTTTCGACACGAAGTAGACAAACAGATTGGCTAAAGTGTAAAACCATCATGGTTAGACCATGATGAAAATACTTAAGCAATAAGTTTCTTAAATACTTGAAAGAGTATAGTATTCTTTCAATGAGGACTCCTCCCGGAACACGTCAATTTGACTGTGTGTCCGAACCGAGAAACCAAATTTTGTTGGACATGATAAAGTTAATCATGAGTCGCTCTGAGCTACCATTTCCTTTAAGGGATAAGCTTTAAACAGTGCATAACTTATTTTGAATAAGTTTCCATAAAAATCTGTTTGACAGACTTCATATTAGATATGAATAGAAAAGAAACAGGGTTTTCTCATTCCTGAAGATTTGGGAATGCTGGGCATATGTTTGGATGATACCAAACAAGAACCCAAATCGGATAAGTGCCTAAGTTGTAGGTTATCCTAGAGAAACCAAAGTATAGTACTTATACAACTCACATAAGAACAATGTAATTGTTGCTCGCCATGCGGTTTTCCTAAGAGGAATACCTATATGCAGTGGTAAGTGGGAGGAAAGTAAAACTCAATGAAAATTGGAGTAATACTATTCCAGGCACCGATTTCTTAATGGAACGCAAATAGTTAATCAGGGATGAAACTATACCAATAATCTTCGAATACACAAGAACCACGTAAGTCGGAGAGAGTCAGAAAACAACCTGGGGTATGGGTTTATGATCTCACCTCATAAAGATGTCAATCTTATTGAGGAACACGAACTGACTACGTATGAGGAAGTGATACAAGGTATCGACTCCCTATTGTGGCAAAGTGTCATGATATCCGAAATGGATTCCATGTATATCAACTACGTTTGGATACTAGTTGATGTACCGCAAGGCATTGTGCATACTGGTACTATATAAGTCTTTAAGGAAGACATTCATTGAAGGCAACATACCAACGTACTAAGCTAGGCTTGTAGCGAAAAGGTATCGTTATCAACATTGTGTCAATTACGATGAAACCTTTTACACATTGCCATTGTTAAATCTATTTGGATAATGCTTGCTGATGCTGTATGTTTCATTTATGAAATATGGCAGCGGAACGTCAAAATCGATTTCCTTAAAAGGAAACCTTTTGGAGGATGTTTATAACATCCTGATGGTTTTGTCGTACCAAAACGAGCAAACAAGGTTTGCAACTTAAATTCGATCCATGGATGGATTGAAGCAAGCATAGTGTTCTTGAAATTATCGTTTTGATGTAATCATAATGGTGTGTGATTTAATTCAAAACGAAAAAGATTCTTGTGTATATAAGGAGGTTAGTGAGAGCGCACTGACAATGAATGTCCTAAGTAATGATGACATGTCATTTCTTGGAAATGATATTTCCCATATAACAATCGGTGAAAGCTTGGCTTTCATGAAAATTCTCCGTAGAATTCTTGGGAGAAACAACATTTATTCTAGGAATAAAGATCTACTGGGATACATTTAAAGTTGTTAATAATCTCCGAGAACTCATACATTGAAATAAATATACGCGACCTGGTGTCTCATATGCTTTGAGCATATGGAGTCACAATCAGGCCAATCCAAGTGATAGTCACTGGATTGATGTTAAGAACATCCTTAAGTATCTTAGAGGAACTAAAGATGCTGTCTTAAACTATGGAGAAAGAGAACTTGAAGTGACTGGGTTCACTGCTGCAAGTTTCCAAACCGATAAATCGACTATGAGTCGTAACAACGGTACTATACAGTTTGAATAACGGAACAGTGAGCTAGAAATCTTCAAAGCAAGATACAGTTACCGAATAAACAACAAAAGTGGATTATTGCTGCAGCTGAGCTAGGCTACAGCACCGGCTAAAGAATTAATGGTCTCATCAAAGATCCAGATATATACTTCGACTATTCATCTGATTCGTTCAGATCATACATCGTGGCGATGTGATGATCGTATAAATCGCATCAGATAATAATCATGCAAATCCGCTGACGAAAGCTTTTACTCAGCAGAAGTTTGAGTGAACCGTACATAGTTCAGGTGTTGGACACTTCAGTGATTGGCTATAGGCCAAGTGGGAGATTCTTGGACAGTTATGACCCATAGCATCACTATTTGTACAGATCATGGTGTTGTTGTACAAATTATCTATGTGATAAAGGAAATTGCTCTTCTATCATTTGTAATTAATTTACCAAGATGTATAAATGATAGAAGGTCCATATGATTAGTTCTGGATTGATAAGATATGAGACAGTATCAATCCATAAAGGTTTAATCATTAAATATCCCAAGTCGTAGTATTATCGAGATTGGACATCGATAATGCAGAATAGACTAGTATTACACTTGTGCGTGTTGTGAGGGCATAACATAATAGTTCTCATATATTTGGGTATAGGATACTCATGCAAGTGTAATATGAGGTTGTGTTTTACCGATGGTACGGAAACAGCTTCGCTCTGGATAGACCCCTCGGAATTCCATTGGTAGTATGACTATGTGTCTATGGAAGTCCGAATCAGGGTAGGTGTATTTGGTCTTAACCTGAGACTTGTACTGCTAATACTTGCGACAATCAATATACTTTGGTTTTGGTCGTCCAAGGCTTTAACAGGTTCTGTGTATACCTCTTCTGGGTATATTGAGAATCGTAGTGTATTGGGTGTGATGTCAAGACAGAAGTATCACTCCAGTCATAGTTAGGGGTGGGCATCGGATCGGATCGGATCGGATCCGATCCGATTTGCAAATCCGAACGAATCCTGTTGGTCCGGTTCGACGAATTTCGGATCGGATCGGATTTTATCCGATCCGATCCGATCCGATCGAAATTTTTTTTTTTTTAATATGCAAAACGACATCGTTATATATAAAAAAAAAAAATCGATCGGATCGGATTTTATCCGATCCGATCCGATCCGCTCGATTTTTTTGACTCAAACCCACCGAATTCGGATCGGATCGGATCGGATCGGACCAATCCGATCCGAAATAGGATGATTTCGGATCGAATTGGTCCGATTCGATTCGATTCGAATTCGGATCGAACCAATCCGATCCGATCTGATCCGATCCGATAATTATCGGATCGGATCGGATCGAGTTCGATTGTTTGATTCGATCCGATCGAATCAAACAATCGTGGGCATTTCGGATCGGATCGGATTCGGATTCGGTCCGATCCGATCCGAATCCGATAATGCCCACCCCTAGTCATAGTGGAGATGATGATCACGTAGGATACGGAACTTGTTCTCTTATATGCTGCAGCTATCGGGATATTATGACTAGGTCATGTTTATCCGATTATAGAGACTAGTTACCAGAGATCCGATATGTGCTTCGTATGAGGCAGACACATTTCCAGCCCCAGGCCTTGCACGTGAGAACCGATACTGGATTGAAATACGCAATAATACGTATACTACGCCTGATATAGATCACATATTCCAGTAAGAATATTTCTAGAGAAGTGGGTAGGCATGATGCTTTGCTAGAAGCCAACCATGTCTTGTAAATTGGTAAAAACGTAGTACTAGGTACGTACGTGTTCGGATAGTCCGGCGACCGGATTTACTGCCAACATATCTGAGGATCTCATGGGTCGCTTCCCGAAGATTCACCGATGACGTATGACTCGCACTTCATTAATTTGGGATTAATTAGATGAGAGAGAAAATTAATCTGGGATTAATCACGGAGATATTTTATCTGGGATAAAATATCATTTAAAGAGAGAGAGAAAGATTAATTTGGAATTAATCGATAAAATAATATATTCGATATATTATACGAAATTGGATTTCGTCGCGGAATTAAATTTAGAATTTAATTCGGGCGAACGAGTTAATTTAGAATTAATTTGTTAGCGACGTGAATAGTGATTTTGCTAGGCATAATTTTTTAATTACGTCGCAACGGACAATTCGTTAATTTAGAATTAGTGAACCCGAGCCCGGGAGTGTTTTCGGGCGCACTCGTTTTGCGAATTTAAGTGCGGCCCACAAGTCACATCAAACATCAAATACTAGTCAATCGATGGATGTGATGTCTAGTCACTTTGAGTGATGTGATAACTTTTCATTGTGATTGATGGCGGTAGTTGGTTGGCTTTAAAGCCTTTGACTTTTGGAAAGCAAAAAATTTGGTAAATGAATTTTTGAAATTCATTTTGTGTATTAGATACACATTTTTTCCAACCACCAACACTTAACACATTTTACTCTCTCCTCTCTCACGGTCTTGGACCACTTTTCTTTGCTTTTGGCTTGCAAATGCCGAGAGTTTACATGAGAGAAGATGGTGATTTTTTTGGAAACAAATCACCAAGAGCTAGCACTCAAAAGAGGACATACGAAGGTGATAGGGAATCTTTTTCATGAGCATGGAATCACCAAACAAAGCTTGGAGCTTTAAGGAACACCATGGCCGAATTTGGAGGACACAAAACAGCCCATTGCCGTGAGCCACCTTGGAGGAAAGCTTGAAGTTTTTATGTTCGTCGCATCGCAAACCGATCAATGTAAGTATGTTTCTGCCATATTTATTGATGTATTCACATGTGTTTCTTGCTTGAAAATGATCCTTGGGACTTAATAGAAACCCAACAATGAGTTCTTAAAATATCTAGATTTTAGAACCTTTGCCACAAGAGAGTGTGAGTTTTGAATGATTCTCCACCCTTGCTTAGCTAATAGGGTTTGGTTGAAACCTTCAAGAAGCCGATGACACCATCTCTCTTAGCTCTACTAAAATTTTCCCAACTAGCCTAGTGAATATTTTTTATCTGCCTCATTCGATCCCCATCAAAAT
This sequence comes from Zanthoxylum bungeanum, assembly GCA_019454045.1. Taxonomy (NCBI): domain Eukaryota; kingdom Viridiplantae; phylum Streptophyta; class Magnoliopsida; order Sapindales; family Rutaceae; genus Zanthoxylum; species Zanthoxylum bungeanum. The sequence continues at coordinate 37,793 of SKCR01024351.1, forward strand.
ACATTAACCTCCCTCTGGATTTCTTCACAATGGCTTGAAGGAACCTTGAAGACGCTTATCATATATGATGGGATAGTTTGAACTACAAACCTTATTAAAACTTTCTTGCCCCCACTGGAGAACCACATTGCATTCCATGTACTAATTCTTCCCACGATCATTTTTTTATATCTGTAAACAAAGTTTTCTTCTTTCTGTTCACCATCGAAGGAAGACACAGATACTTCTCATGGAATGATGTCGAATTCAACCTTTGGATGCTTTTGATTGAGTTTATTTTTGAGACTTTTTTGCTTAGGCTTAAAAAACTGAGTACTTCTGGAAATTAAAGATCTTTCCCGAGGCCTTAACATATCACTCAAAGATACCATTGAGCTTCTGACAGTCCTCCATATTATCTTTAATGAAAACCAGACTAGTATCGTCTGCAATGAACAAATAGGATATAGAAATATTTTTGCCAAAACTAATGCCACTAATCTGATTATTCCTTTCCACAGCCTGGAGACACGCTGAAAGAGCTTATGCACAAATGATGAAAATGTATGGGGAGGGAGGGCACCCCTATCTTAGCCCTTCTTTGGAGTGATAAACCCCCGAGCCTTGCCCTTAGACAATACTGAATATGATGATTAGATGTAAGGATCTATGAATAATTGATGATCATGACACATTAAATGCAAAGAAGAAAAAAAAACAACCAAGTGGCCATATATCCTACTAGGCTAAAAAGTACAGTCATCAGACAGCTTATAAAGCTGTTAACATCATGGACTCCACGTTGTCCCGTTTTGTGATAATCTGACGGCTGATAATACTCGCACTTCATCATGACAGATTATTTTTATACAAATGAATGTATATCATTAAATGAAAAAACATAAGCAGCAAAATTTGACACCAAGCCAGGGGTGGTTTTTTTTTTTGAAAGAGAAAGACTGTTATTAATTTAAAGAGATGAAAATACACTTAATATTTGAAGGAAAGTTATCTTTCGAAATAACAGGGTAACAAAAGCTAGTTTTTAATTTTGCAAGAACGAAAGCAATAAGATTACAAAAACTAGAAGCATAGCAAACAAAATGTCTATCTAATCTAGCTAGCTTTCCAATAATATCTTCAATAATCCACAAAATTTCTGTCATTTTGACATTCCTGTTAGAAATCAAATTCACGACCTGAATACAGTCAGTGTCCACCACCAAGTGATGCAACTTCAAATCTTCCGCAACTTGGAGGCCAAATTTAACTGCTTCGGCTTCCGCAACCTAGACATCCCCATTGAATGCAATGTTTTTAACTACTGTGCATAAAACGTCCCCTCCGAATTTCTAAAAACCACCCCTAGGCCAGCCTAGTAGGTGCAAAAATCCACTGCCGCATCTGTGTTTATCTTTATCCATTCCTCTAGAGGAGGTTTCCAAATTCAATTTTCATCATGTAGCCGCTTGTTTGGAAGTTTTAGCTCTGAGATTGACAACTACCGGCAAGATTCAACCATTGCTTCAGGTTTTGCAAATGATCTAGAGGGATCTTCAACATTACCTTCGAAGATTTGGAGATTTCGCTCTTGCCAAACCAACTAATAAATAACCCTAAATAAGTCCGGCTTCTCATCTTCTACTGATTTCACCATTCTAGTCATCATCTTCATCAGGTCCATTGTTACACCAGTCTTAATCACCGAGGAGAATGGAGATAGCTTCCATATTCTTATAGCTAACTTGCATTGAAATAGCGCATGAGAGAGAGATTCACAAAGAGCACCACATCTTAGACAATGTGGGTCTTTAACCACCCTCTTCTTCCATAGATTCTCAGTCGTGAGTAGCATATTAACAGTAGCTTTCCAGAGGAAAATTTTGATCTTCGACGGAAGTAAACTAATCCAAATAAGTTTCCAAAACTCCCCATACTCTCTGAACTACAAGGTACAAGAGAAAGTTTTTCCTTCCATGCCAATTGGTATCCACTTTTAACAGAATGCTACCCTCTTTTATCAAAATGCCTGATCTGATGGTCTTCTCTCGGTTTCCTTAGCAATAGTATATTCATTATCTCCTCGGTACCTAACTGGTAGAAATTTTCCCATACGAAATCCCAATTCCAGCTTTTTTTTACCAACAAATCACCTACAATTGCCTCAACATCGATTGTTGAGGGCATGATTGGTTTGAAAAAATTTGGCCTAGGGAACAATTTATCCTCGAACACCTTTACCTTTTGCCCATTACCTATTCTCCATCGCAATACCTTTCAAGTAGTTGTTTACCCCACAAGATGCTACGCTATATAAAGGATGGATTTAAGCCCAACTTAGATTTCTGAGCTCTGAGTTTGTAAAATACCTTGCTTTCAGTATTCGGAATACTAATGAGTTTGGTTCTTATTTCACTCTTCATCATTGCTTTGCCACCAAAGCTTGGTTAAAAGATGATAGATCCCTAAAATCCAACCCTTCTCGAGCTTTCGCAAAACACAACTTTTCCAATTTAACCCAGTGTATCCTCTTCTTATTCTTATTCAACCCCCACCAAAACCTTGAGATTTCCTTTTGGATATCATTATAATCAAATTGCGGTAACATAAAGACACTCATAATCAACTGCACATATTCCCTCCTAAACCTTAATTTCAGCATGGTCTCTTCCAGAAAACACCACTCAATTTTATCATAGACCTTATGTTGGATAACATGACCCATAGCGTCACTATTTGTACAGATCATAGTGTTGTTGTACAAATTAACTATGTGACAAGGAAATTGCACTCTCATCATTTGTGATTAGATCACCTTAGATATATAAATGAAGAGAGGTCCCTATGATTAGTTCCTGGATTGAGATGATATGAGACAGTATCAGTCCATGAAGGATTAATCATTAAATATCCCTAGCCGGAGTATTATCGAGACTGGACATCGATAATGCGGAATAGGCTAGTATTGCACTTGTGCGCGTTGTGAGGGCACAATGGCATAGTTCTCATATATTTAAGTATAGGATACTTATGCAAGTGCAGTAGGAGGTTGTGTTTCACCGATGGTACGGAAACAGCTTCGCTCTGGATAGACCCCTCGGAATCCCATTGGTATTATGACTATGTGTCTATGGGAGTCCGACATCAGGGTAGGTGTGTATGGTCTTAACCTGAGACTTGTACCGCTAATGCTTACGACAATCAGTATACTTTTGTTGAGATCGTCTAGGACTCTAACCGGTTCTGTGTACACCGATGCTGGGTATATTGAGAATCGTAGAGTATTGGGTGTGATGTCAAGACGGATGTATCACTCCAGTCATAGTGGAGATGATGTCACGCAGGATACGGTATTAGTGCTCTTAAGTGCTGGCCAGCCATCAGGATATTATGACAAGGTCATGTATATCCGATTATAGAGACTAGTTACCAGACATCCGATATGTGCTTCGGACGGGGCAGACACTTATCCAGCCCCAGCCCTAGCACGTGACTATCCGATACTGGGCTGATATACACGATACTTGGTATACTGCGCTTGATACAGATCTATATATTCCTGTAAGAATATTTCCGGAGAATTGGGTAGGCATGGCGTTTTGCTAGAAGCTAACCTTGTCTTGTAAATCGGTAAAATGTAGTACTTGGTACTTACGTGTTCGGATAGTCCGACGACCGTATTTACTGCCAACATATCCGGGGATCTCATGGGTCGCTTCCCAATGATACACCGATGATGTATGACTCGCACTCATTATTAATCTGGGATTAATTTGATGAGAGAGAAAATTAATCTTGGATTAATTACGGAGATATTTTATCTGGGATAAAATATCGTCTAAAGAGAGAAAACGATTGATTTAGAATTAATCGGGTAAATTAATATATTCGATATATTAAACGAAATTGGATTTCGACGTGGAATTAAAATAGGATTTTAATTCGGGCGAGCGAATTAATTTAGAATTAATTCGTTAGCGACGTGAATAGTGAATTAGCTAGGCGTAATCATTTAATCACGACGCAACGGTAAATTCGCTAATTAGGAATTAGCGAACCCGAGCCCAAGTGTGATTGCGAGCGCATTCGCATTTCAAATTCGAGTGCGGCAACGCAAATCACATCAAGCGTCAAATCATTCGTCACATCAAGCGTCAAATCATTCGTCACATCAAGCGTCAAATCAAACGTCACTTTGAGTGATGTGATTGATTGATGTGATTGATTGATTGAACGAAAGATGTGACTTGATGTGAGTTAGTGGAGTGGTTGAATGTTTGGTAAATGAATTGATTTTAGAAATCAATTAAATGATTTACACCATTTGACTTTTGGAAAATTAATTGGTAAATCATTAATATATTTTGGAAAATATATAAACCTAACATTTACACTTTCCTAATCCAACTAACACATAATCTTCATCTCTTTTTCTCTCCCAAATGCTCACGCACAAGGCAGTGAACTTTCACTGCTTGGGCGAAAATGGTGAGCCAATTTTGAGGATTTTGTGGCAAAATCCAAGTGCTAGCACACTCCTAGGAGACATACGAAGGTGTTAGGGAAACTCACCCACGAGCCGGGAATCGTTCGACGCAAATTCGTGGCTCAAATCTCAGCTCAAAACATAAGACAGTGGACTGAAATTCTGCTGCAGTGGGCGTGAACCAGTGAGCAATCTTGGAGTTTTTGTTCGTCGAATTCGTCTCAACCGATCGATGTGAGTATTCCGCAACTCCTTTGATATGTATTCGCAATGTTTTTCATGCTTATAATCGATCCGGGACCTTAATAGAAACCAACAATGGCATCAAGAGCCTAGGTTTGAGCATGAAAATTTTAGGGCTTAAAATTTGGGTAAACTTGTTTTGAGCATGATTTGAATGAATTGAATGTTTGAGTATGCTTATAACATGTTTAATTAGTGATTGATTGGATCAATTTAATGAAATAATGATTGGATCAATTTTTCCCCAAAAATTCATGTTGGCCGAAAGTTTAGGGTTATTTGGAAATTTGGAATTTTTTGATTTTGATTCATTGGATGAATTGGAATCATATAGAATGATGTTAATTTAAGATTAATTGGATTGAATTTTGAATTGAACAAAAATCCCCAATTTCCTTAAGGTGGCCGAATGCATTATGCCTTATAATGTCTTGGATTTTTTGATTTTGTGACATTGGATGTGTTGGAAATCATTCGGGAAGTTAATTCGATGTCGATTGTGGAATTAATTGGATTGAATTCAAATCGGACAAAATTATCTTCCTTGGCCGAGACTTAGAAGCATGTAAAATGGGTTTGATTTTTTCATTTTTTGTGTTGGACATATGATAATGAATTGAGCATGATTAATTGGACTAATTTCATGTTTTGGAAATATTGATTTGGGTGATTAATCATGTAATGCACTTTAGGTAATTAAATTGCGGAATTGGATTCATGTAATTTAGTTATTTAGGCCTTAAATTGGATTTGGGCTTATTATGTTGTAATTGGGCTAATTGGGCTTGATTTTATCAAGTTGGGTTTAGGCCAAATGGATTGGATCCAATTGGGCCCAAAACCACTACCATAAAGCCCAAATGCAACTTATAAATCTTTAAAGTTTAATTGGGCCTAATGGGCCTAAATTGATTTCTAGGCTTATGGGGTTACTCCTTGATTGGGCTTTGGTTGCCGAAGCCCACGCCTTAAAGAAATTAATTAAAGCCCATTAGACTTGAATTGAATTAACGTTGGATGTTAATCGGGCTTTGAGACCCGAAGCGATTAAATTTGGAATTTAAGTCGTTAAAGGTTTATTAAATAAAGTGTAATATTTAATTTGGAATTGAATAGTGAATTAGTATTAAATACATGTTAAATTGGATTTAATGATGTAGTTTAATTTAATTCATGAATTTGTACTTTGAGTACTTATTCGCAAAAACGAGTTTGACTCGAGCAAAATCAAATCGTTGTTTGAACATTGGATGATCACATAATTATCAGATTAATTAATTTGATTAGATTGATTGATAGCATGCTTATGTGTGAATACATGGTTGTGATGAATGAATAATGTATATCGGATGGATATTAGTCGGGGTGGGGCAATTTTGGAAATTGTTGTAATAAATTTGATTTATTAAATTGGACCTGCGTGTCCAGCCTTATCACCTTTATTCTCTTTGTATTCTCTTCTCACCTATTCCCCTCAATGTAAATGAGGTTTCTTTAGAAGTGTAGTGTAACGGGTAGAAGTAATACAAGTGCTAGCTTGAGTGAGAAAGGGAGAGATTTGATCTAGGATCAATGTGTTAAGTATCCATCCGCATATCATTATTATTTATTTTCATACTCGCTTTATTATGTATTTAGAATGCATGTTTAAGGGTGTATGATAATGAGACCTTAACAAGATAATTAAATTGGTAGCCATTTGCACGCGAAAAGCCCTCATTAAAATATCATGCGTCTTTTCCTTCCATTGAGTGATTCTTGCTCAAGATCCTAGATTGGCATGGGTTGTTGGCCAAAGTCAAGCCTTGTCCGTCGAAGATGTGCTTGAATCACGAGGCTTTGTTCCATATTGGTGTCTTGTCCAAGTTGTGGTTTGTTGGCCAAAGTCAAGACCACTTCTTGTCCATCGACATTGATTACGAAGCTTCCATGTCAATGGGTCCGCGCTTGACTGGGATCATTAGGTTTGTTGTGCCAAAGCCAAGGCCTAGTTGATTCAGAGGAAAACGGTTAGGCTATATATTGGATATATAGGCATATATAAGATATATGTTTCGGACTTGGATGTCCACCTACCGGATCTAGGAGTTGGATGAGATCCAATTGATCTTAGAGATCTACCTAGTTGATTATCATACAATTTGTTGGCCAAAGTCAAGATTGTGTGATACTTTAACGGGATCCTAGCCCATTAGGAAACACGGTTTCCCGAGTACTCGACAGAGGGTTAGAGGCTCGACGAAAAATAGTGGGAGGCAAGAATTGAATTTGCAATATTCGTTCAATTACTCGCCATACGCGCTCAAACAAATATCACTCGTCAAATATATTAAAAGTATTAGTTGGACTAATATTTAATGTTGTTTTAATAACAGTTGGACTGTATTATACTTGATTATATATAATTGGATTATATTAATCAATATATTTGAATTAATTAATTTCAGTTTACAGATGATTTTATAATTGGATTATAGTAATCAATGTAATTGAGGTTAATTAATTTGGATTATATTTGATTATATAGTTGGACTATTATAATCATTATAATATAAATAGTACCTTATTAAATTGATTAAATAGTTGGACTATTGAAATCATGATAGAATTGAAAAGTTGAATATTTAAAATATATAATCCTTGGATTAAATGTTTTAAATGATTTAATTTTCATATTGGGAATAAATAATAGGTTACTTTATTTGATAAAATAACTTATTATACCTATGCCCAAAATTAAGCAAAATAAATAGAGCATAAAATCTTTGGAAGATTTATGTGATGATAACTTTAATGCTTAATTTAATATACTTGTCATAAATCTAATTTTAGATTTAATAAGTATTAAAATTGCAATAAATAATTCTTGGAGAATTAATTGACTATTCTAGAGGTGAAAAGTCAAAGTTTGCAATTGGGCATGTTGCACGAGGTGCACATCGTTTCAATATTCTAAAACCCAAGGCTTGTCCTAAGGTTTCTGAAATATTGAAAATGATAATTGACATATCCCAAAGTGACTACCATTTGGATATGGCAGACACGAATGAATTAAAGAAAGGGCAAGGCTCTGACTTTAAAATGTTTGTCAAAGTTATGTTCACTACTAGTATTGAAATTAGATTTTAAATACTTAGTGTGATACATAAAATATATGTATTGATGTTCAGAATCTGCTTTGAGCAGGATACTGACTTCAGGCTGAGATTGTTCTGCGAATCGGAAACGGGACGAAAGTCGCTGTTTCGACGTGTAGATACCTAAGTTTAGGAACTACCCTTCAGGTGTGTACTTAAATTAGGAACTGTTATAATGTAACTAGTTGACTAGAGACATTATCTTATATCAGTGTTTAATCCATTGTGGATAAACCTTTATATTCTAGAACACTAAGTGTTTCATTATATAAAGATGATACTGAGATAAACACATTAGATGTGAATAACAGAATTTATATTTTGAATATAATTAAAATCTCAAAACATATAAAATGACAAATAAATAGCTCAAATTGATTTGATCAATAGAGACTTATTTGTGGCATTGTTGTCTGGGACACAATTAAACAAGATTCGTATATCCGTACTTTTGAAGAGTGGGTACTAGGACTGATTTGACTATTCAAATAAAGTCTACGAATCTAGTTTGTTAGGTAAAGTACCAAAAACACTATTTACTTGGTAATAGTGAAAGTGCCACCGATCTGTTAGCCCTATTCATGGTGAAGTTAGTGGGCCCATATCTAGCTAGGTTAGATGTGAACATGAATATTTTGTGACCTTAACGGATGTAACATCATGTTATGGTTATGTGCTTCTTTTGAAGAACACAGATCGGAAACTATTAGAGTTTCGACACGAAGTAGATAAACAGATCGACTATAGTATTATATCGTCACGGTAAGACCGTAATGGAAAATACTTAAGCAGTAAGTTTCAAACATACATGAAAGAGTATAGTATTCTTTCAGATGAGTACTCCTCCCGAGACACGTCAGTTAGACGGTATGTCCGAACGAAAACCAAATTTTGTTGGACATGATAAGGTTTATCACGAGTCGCTCTGAGCTATCATTTCCTTCAACATGATATGTATTAACAGTGCAAAACTTATTTAGAATAAGGTTCCATATAAATCTGTTTGACAGATATCATATAGGATATGAACAGGAAAGAAACAGGGTTTCTCATTCCTAATAATTTGGGTATGCCGGGCATAACGTTTGGATGATACCAAACTAAGGACCCAAATTGGATAAGTGCCAATAATAGGTTATCCTAAGGGAAACCATAAGTATAGTACTTGTAAATCTCACATGAGAACAATGTGATTGTTGCTCACCATGCGGTTTTCCTGAGAGGAATACCGATATGCAGTGGTCAGTGGGAGGATAGTGATACTCAATGAAAATCGGAGTAAGTAACTGTTCAAGGCACGAAGTCCGTAATGGAACACATATAGTTCATCAAGGATGAAACTAAACCATTAATCTTCGAATACACAAGAACCGCATAGATCGGAGAGAATCAGGAAACAACCTGGGGTATGGGTTTCTGATGTAACCCCTTAAAGATGTAAATCTCATGAGGGTATACCATCTGACTACGATTTGAGGAAGTGATACGAGGTATGACTCCCTATTATGGCAAAGTGCCATGATCTTGTGTATATAAGGAGGTTAGTGGGAGAGCACTGATAATGAAATTCCCATAAAGCAATTGGTGAAAGCTTGGCTTTCATAGAAATTCTCCGTAGAATTCTGGAGAGTAACAACCTTTATTCAAGGAATAAAGATCTACTGGGATAGATTGGAGTTGTTAACACTCTCTGGGAAATTGTACATTTAAAATGTACTTGATATGGTTTTCCATACGCTTTGAGCATATGGAGTCACAATCGGGTCAATCCAAGTGATAGTCACTGGATTGAAGTTAAGGACATCTGTTAGTATCTTAGAGAACTAAAGATGCTGTCTTAAACTATGGAGAAGGAGAACTTGAAGTGACTGGGATCACTACCGCAAGTTTCCAAACAGTTAAATACTGCGGTACTATAAAGTTTGAATAACGGGACAGTGAGCTGGAAATCTTCCGAGCAAGATACTGTTGCCGAATAAACAACAAATGCGGATTATTGCTGCAGCTGAGGCAGCAATAGAATCCATTTGGGTCGATAATAATCTAATTAGATTAGATATAGTTCTGTTAGCAGCTGAGCTAGGCGTCAGCACAAGGCTAAAGAATTAAAGGTCTCATCGACGATCCAGATATATACTTCTATATCATCTGATTCGTTCGGATCATACATCGTGGCGATGTGATGATCGTATAAAATCGCGTCAGACGATAATCATGCAAATCCGCTGACGAAAACCTTTTCTCAGCAATTTGAGCGAACCGTACATAGTTCGGGTGTTCGACACTTGAGTGACTGGCTATGTGCCAAGTGGGAGATTGTTGGATAACATGACCCATAGCGTCACTATTTGTACAGATCATAGTGTTGTTGTACAAATTAACTATGTGACAAGGAAATTGCACTCTCGTCATTTGTGATTAGATCACCTTAGATATATAAATGAAGAGAGGTCCCTATGATTAGTTCCTGGATTGAGATGATATGAGACAGTATCAGTCCACAAAGGATTAATCATTAAATATCTCTAGCCGGAGTATTATCGAGACTGGACATCGATAATGCGGAATAGGCTAGTATTGCACTTGTGCGCGTTGTGAGGGCACAACGGTATAGTTCTCATATATTTAAGTATAGGATACTTATGCAAGTGCAGTAGGAGGTTGTGTTTCACCGATGGTACGGGAAACAGCTTCGCTCTGGATAGACCCCTCGGAATCCCATTGGTATTATGACTATGTGTATGGGAGTCCGACATCAGGGTAGGTGTGTATGGTTTTAACCTGAGACTTGTACCGCTAATGCTTACGACAATCAGTATACTTTTGTTGAGGTCGTCTAGGACTCTAACCGGTTCTGTGTACACCGATGCTGGGTATATTGAGAATCGTAGAGTATTGTGTGTGTGTGTGATGTCAAGACGGATGTATCACTCCAGTCATAGTGGAGATGATGTCACACAGGATACGGTATTAGTGCTCTTAAGTGCTGGCCAGCCATCGGGATATTATGACAAGGTCATGTATATCCGATTATAGAGACTAGTTACCAGACATCCGATATGTGCTTCGGACGAGGCAGACACTTATCCAGCCCCAGCCCTAGCACGTGATTATCCGATACTGGGCCGATATGCACAATACAATTGTATACTACGCTTGATACAGATCTAGATATTCTTTGATGAATATGTCCGGAGAACCTGGGAAGACTTGGTGCTTTTCTAGGAGTCGACCTTGTCTCGTAAATCGGTAGAACGTAGTACTTGGTACGTACGTGATTCGGATACTCCGACGACCGTATTTACTGCCAGATTATCTGGGGATCTCATGGGTCGCTTCCCGATAATCCACCGATGACGCACAACTTGCACTCTTGAATAATCTGGGATTATAATAGAAGAGAGAGAAAATTAATCTAGGATTAATAACGGAGATATTTTATCCGGGATATAAAATGTCGTCTAAAGAGAGAGAACGATTAATTTGGAATTAATCGATGAATTAATATATTCGATATATTAAACGAAATTAGATTTCGACGCGGAATTAAAATTAGATTTTAATTCGGGCAAACGAGTTAATTCAGAATTAATTCGTTAGCGACGTAAATAATAATTTCGCCAGGCGTAATTATTTATTTAAATTCGATTGAATTAACGTCGCGACGTAAGCTCGGTATTTCGGAAATATCGAACCCGAACGCGTGAGTGCACGTGGGCCCACTTTCATTGGGAAACGTGTGGGGCCCACATGACACATGTCATATTATGCTTATTTGACACTCTAATGCTTTGCATGGAGATTGTGTACATTGCACTCAATGGTAATGCATGGAAATGAAGTGTTTGACACTCTAAGCCTTTGCATGATTTGTGTCATAAGTTTATTATTTGTTTAATGAAATTATGGCATAAATATAAATTGATTTTTGGTAACAAAAAATTAATGAAATTCATTACACATCTTCTCTCTCATTTCCTCTCTTCCTCTCACGAAAATGGACTGGTTTGGAACTGGTTTTGGGCGTGAGTTAAAGGGAAGCAAAGAGTGATTCTCATGGTGGAAATCAAGTGCTAGCACACTACAAGTCTTGCGAAGGTGGTAGGGAGGTTCCCCCATGAGACGGGATCCATCCGACGAAGATTGGAGCTCCGTTTCTCATCTCAAATTTCTGTTTTTGGAGGCAGTGGACTGCATACAGTGGAGCTCAAAGGCAGTGCGTTTTTGGGCATCATTCGTCTCCAAATCGACATAACCGATCAATGTGAGTATTCCGCTATCTCCGTTGATGTATTCATGCATGTTTCATGACTTGTTATTGATCTTGGGACCTTATAGAAAATCAACAATGGCATCATGAGCTAAAGTTGCAAGCATGAAATTTGTAGGGTTTAAAATTTGGGTAAATGTTTGTTGAGCATGATTTGAATGAATTGTTTGTTTGAGTATGCTTATAACATGTTTAAATTCATTTTGGTTGGACTAATTTGATGAAAAATGATTTGGAATTATTTTCCCCAAATTATATGCCTTGGCCGAATGCAAAATTGATTTTGAATCATTGGAATTTTGTTGATTTTAATTCATTGGATGAGTTAAAATCATGTAGGATGATGTTAATTTAATGTCAATTGGATTGTACTTTGAATTGAACATAAACCCTAAATTCCATGTGTTGGCCGAATTGGATATGCCCTAGTGTTGTCTTGGAAATTTTTGATTTTGATAATTGGATGTATTGAAAATCATTCGGGATATGTATTTAATGTCGATTGCGGATTAATTGGATTGAAACCGAATTGGACATGAAATCACTCCCTTGGCCGAGACTTAGCAAGCATGTAAATGGGTTTGATTTTTCATTATGTGTGTTTGACATGTAATAATGAATTAAGCATGATTAATTGGACTAATTTGGTGCTTCGGAAATATCGATTTAGTCGATTAATCATATAATGCACTTTGGTAATTAAATTGTGAAAATTGGATTTTTGGATTAATTAATTGGGCCTAATTTTGGAAATTAGAATTAATGTTGTAATTGGGCCTTTTGGGCTTGATTTATCAAGTTTGGTTTAGGCCAAGTGGATTGGATCCAATTGGGCCCAAAATTAACCATAAAGCCCAATTGCGACTAATGAACCTTTAATGTTTAATTGGGCCTAATGGGGCAAATTGATTTCTAAGCATTTTGGGTGATTCCACTATTGGCTTTGGTTGCCGAAGCCCATGCCTAAAGAAATTAATTGAAGCCCATTAGACTTAAATTAAATTGACGTTGGACGTTAATCGGACTTTGAGTCCCGACGCGATTGAATTTGGAATTTAAATCGTAAAAGGTTTATTAACATAAAGTGCAATATTTAATTTGGAATTGAATAGTGAATTAGTATTAAATACATGTTAAATTGGATTTAATTATGTAGTTTAATTTAATTCATGAATTCGTACTTTGAGTACTTATTCGCAAAAACGAGTTTGACTCGATCAAAATCAAATCGTTGTTTGAACATTGGATGATCACTTAATTATCAGATTAATTAATTTGATTAGATTGATTGATAGCATGCTTGTATGTGTGAATACATGGTTGTGTTGAATGAATAATGTATATCGGATGGATATTAGATGGGTGGGCAATTTTAGAAATTGTTGTAATAAATTCGATTTATTAAATTGGACCTGAGTGTCCAGCCTTATCACCTTCTTTCTCTTTGTATTCTCTTCTCATCTATTCCCCTCTATGTATATGAGGTTTCTTAGAAGTGTAGTGTAACGGGTAGAAGTAGTACAAGTGCTAGCTTGAGTGAGAAAGGGAGAGATTTGATCTAGGATCAATGTGTAAGTATCCATCCGCATATCATTATTATTTATTTTCATACTCGCGTTATTATGTATTTAGAATGCATGTTTAAGGGTGTATGATGATGAGACCTTAACAAAGATAATTAAATTGGTAGCCAATTTGCACGCGAAAAACCCTCGTTAAATATCAAGCGTTTATTTTCCTTCCATTGAGTGATTCTTACTCAAGATCCGAGATTGGCAGGGGTTGTTGGCCAAAGTCAAGCCCTTGTCCGTCAAAGATGTGTTTTAATCACGAGGCTTTGTTCCATATCGGTGTCGTGTCCAAGTTGTGGTTTGTTGGCCAAAGTCAAGACCACTTCTTGTCCATTGACATTGATTACGAAGCTTCCATGTCAATGGGTCCGCGCTTGACTGGGATCACTAGGTTTGTTGTGCCAAAGCCAAGGCCTAGTTGATTCAGAGGAAAATGGTTAGGCTATATATTCGATATATAGGCATATATAAGATATATGTTGGGGACTTGGATGTCCACCTACTGGATCTAGGAGTTGGATGAGATCCAATTGATCTTCGAGATCTACCTAGTTAACTATCATACAATTTGTTGGCCAAAGTCAAGATGGTGTGATACTTAACGGGATCCTAGCCACTAGGAAACACGGTTTCCCGAGTACTCGACAGAGGGTTAGAGGCTCGACGAAAAATAGTGGGAGGCAAGTATTGAATTTGCAACATTCGTTCGAATACTCGCCAAAAGCGCTCATCTAATTTTACTCGTCGTATTAATCAAAAGTATTAGTCGGACTAATATTTTATGTTGTTTTAAAAATATATATAGTTGGACTATATACAAACTCATTCAATATATAGTTGATTTTTATATTGGATTATAGTAATCAATATAATTGAATTAAAATGATAGTTGATTTTATAATTGGATTATAGTAATCAATATTAAAATTATAGTTGATTAAATAATTGGATTATTGTAATCATTATAATAAATAGTACCTTATTAAAATTGATTAAATAGTTGGACTATTGAAATCAAGAAAGAATTGAAAGGTTGAATATTTAAAATATATAATCCTTGGTTAAATGTTTTAATGATTTAATTTTCAATTGGGAATTAATAATAGGTTAATTTATTTGATAAAATAACTTATTGTGACTGAGCCCATTATTAAGCAAATAGTAGAGCATAAAGTCTTGGGAAGATTTATGTGATGATGACTTTAGTGCTTAATTAATATACTTACAATAAATCTATCTTTAGATTTAAAAGTATTAAAGTTGCAATTAATTGACTATTCTAGTGGAGAAAAGTCAAAGTTTGCAATTGGGCATGTAGCACAAGGTGCATATCATTTCGATATTCTAAAACCCAAGGCTTGGCCAAAGGTTTGTGAAACATTGAAAAGATAATTGACATATCCCAAAGTGACTACCATTTGGTTATGGAAGACACGAAGGAATTAAAAATAGGGCGAGGCTCTAACTTTAAAAATATTTGTCAAAGTTATGTTTACTACTAGTATTGAAATTGGATTTTAAATACTTAGTGTGGTACATAATACATATATGTATTGACGTTCAGAATCCGCTGTGAGCTGGATACTGGCTTCAAGCCGAGATTTCTCTGCGAATTGGAAACGGGACGAAAGTCGCTGTTTCGACCGTAGATACCTAAGTTTAGGAACTACCCTTAGGGTATGTACTTAAATTAGGAAATGTTATAATGTAACTAGTTTGACTAGAGACATTATCTCTATATCAGTGTTTAATCCGATGCGGATAAAACCTTTATATTCTAGAACACTAAATTGTTTCATTATATAAAGATGATACTGAGATAAATACATTGGATGTAAATAACAGAATTTATATTTTGAATATAATAAAATCTCAAACATATAAAATGACAAATAATAGCTTAAATTGATTTGATCAATGGAGACTTATTTCTGGCATTATTGTCTGGGACACAATTAAACAAGACTCGTATATCCACACTTTTGAAGAGTGGATACTAGGACTGATTTGATTATTCAAATAAGCTCTACGAATCTAGTTTATTAGGTTAAATACCTAAAATACTATTTACTTGGTAATAGTTAAAAGGGCCACCGATCTGTTAGCCCTATTCATGGTGAATTAAGTGGGCCCATATCTAGCTAGGCTAGATGTGAACATGAATATTTCGTGACCTTAACGGATGTAGCATCACGTTGTAGTTATGTGTTTCTTTTGAAGAACACAGATCGGAAACTTTTGAAGTTTCGACACGAAGAAAACAAACAGATCGGATATAGTGTTATTCCGCCACGGTAAGACCGAAATGGAAAATACTTAAGCAGTAAGTTTCATATAAATGAAAGAGTACGGTGTTCTTTCATGTGAGGACTCCTCCCGAGACACGTCAGTTAGACGGTGTGTCTGAACTAAAATCGAATTTTGTTGGACATGATAAGGTTTATCACGAGTCGCTCTGAGCTACTATTTCCTTCTACAGGATATGTATTAACAGTGCAAAAATTATTTAGAATAAGGTCCATGAAAATCTGTTTGACAGATGTCATATAGGATATGAACAGGGAAGAAACGGGGTTTTCTCATTCCTGATAATTTGGGTATGCCAGGCATGACGTTTGGATGATACCAAACTAAAAGACCCAAATTGGATAAGTGCCAATATAGGTTATCCTAAGGGAAACCTTAAGTATAGTACTTATAAATCCCACATGAGAACAATGTGATTGTTGCTCACCATGCGGTTTTCCTGAGAGAAATACCGATATGCAGTGTGGTCTGTGGGAGGATAGTGATACTCGATGAAAATCGGGGTAATACTGTTCAAGGCACGGAGTCCTTAATGGAACACAAATAGTTCATCTATGATGAAACTATACCATTAACCTTCAAATACACAAGAAACTCGTAGATCGGATAGAGTCAGAAAACAACCTAGGGTATGGGTTTCTGCTCTAACCTCATAAAGATGTCAATCTTATGGAGGTGTACCATCCGACTACGTTTTGAGGAAGTGATACAAGGTATCGACTCTCTGTTATGGCAAAGTGCCATGAATCCGAAATAGATTCCATGTATAACAAGTATTTTGGATACTAGTTGTTGTACCATAAGGCATTGTGCCTATGGTACGTTAAACGTCTTCAAGGAAGACATACATGGAAGGCAACATACCAACGTACAAAGCTAGGCTTTTGACGAAAAAGGTATCGTTATCAACATTGTGTTAATAACGGTTCAACCCTTTTACCTGTTGCCATGGTAAATCCATTTTGAAGATGCTTGTTGATAACTGTATATTTCATTTATGAAATATGTCAGTTACAAATCAAAATCGCTTTCCTGAAAAGGAAACCTTTTGGAGGATGTTTACAACATCCTGACGATTTTGTATAACCGACAAACAAGGTTTGCGGGTTATTCGATCCATGTTTGGATCAATGCAAGCATAAGGTTCTTGGAACTGACGTTTTGAAATAATCATAATGGTTTATGATTTGACTCAAAACGAAATAATTCTTGTGTATATAAGGAGGTTAGTGGGAGAGCGCACTGACAGTGAAATTCCCATAAAACAATTGGTGAAAGCTTGGTTTTTCATAGATATTCTTTCAATAGAAATTCTCCGTAGAATTCTGGGGAGTAACAACCTTTATTCAAGGAATAAAGATCTACTGGGATAGATTTGGAGTTGTTAACACTCTCTGGGAAATTGTACATTTAAAATGTACTTGTATTGGTGTCTCATACGCTTCGAGCATAAGGAGTCACAATCGGGTCAATCCAAGTGATAGTCACTGGATTGAAGTTAAGAACATCTGTTAGTATCTCTGAGAACTAAAGATGCTATCTTTTACTATGGAGAAGGAGAACTTGAAGTGACTGGGATCACTGCAGCAAGTTTCCAAACGATTAAATACTACGGTACTATAAAGTTTGAACACCGGGACAGTGAGCTGGAAATCTTCCAAGCAAGATAACTGTTGCGCGAATAAACAACAAATGCGGATTATTGCTGCAGCTGAGGCAGCAATAGAAGTCTTTTGGGTCGAATGTAAATCTAATTAGATTAGATATAAGTTCTGTTAGCAGCTGAGCTAGGCGTCAGCACAAGCTAAGGAATTAAAGGTCTCATCGACGATCCAGATATATACTTCTATATCATCTGATTCGTTCGGATCATACATCGTGGCGATGTGATGATCGTATAAATCGCGTCAAACGATAATCGAACAAATCCGCTGACGAAAACTTTTCCTCAGCAATTTGAGCGAACAGTACATAGTTCAGGTGTGGGACACTTGAGTGACTGGCTATGTGCCAAGTGGGAGATTGTTGGACAAAATGACCCATAGCGTCACTATTTGCACAGATCATTGTGTTGTTGTAGCAAATTAACTATGTGACAAGGAAATTGCACTCTCATCATTTGTGATTAGATCACCATAGATATAAATGAAGAGAGGTCTCTGTGATTAGTTCCTGGATTGAGATGATATGAGACAGTATCAGTCCACGAAGGATTAATCATTAAATATCCCTAGTCGTAGTATTATCGAGACTGGACATCGATAATGCGGTATAGGCTAGTATTGCACTTGTGTGCGTTGTGAGGGCACAACGGCATAGTTCTCATATATATAAGTATTGGATACTTGTGCAAGTGCGATAGGAGGTCGTGTTTCACCGATGGTACGGGAAACAGCTTCGCTCTGGATAGACCCTTCGGAATCCCATTGGTATTATGACTAGGTGTCTATGGGAGGCCGAAATCAAGGTAGGTGTGTATAGTCTTAACCTGACACTTGCATCGCTAATACTTACGATAATCGATAGACTTTGGACTTGGTGGTACAGGGCTTTAACCGGTTCTGCGTACACCACTTCTGGGTTTATCAGAGAGTCGTAGTGTATTGGATGTGATGTCGAGACAGAAGTATCACTCCAGTCATAGTGAAGATGATGTCACGCAGGATACGGTATTAGTGCTCTTTTAGTGATGCGTATCCAATCGTGATATTATGACCAGGTCATGAATATCCGATTATAGAGACTAGTTACCAGACATCCGATATGTGTTTCGGACGGGGCAGACACTTATCCAGCCCCAGCCCTAGCACGTGATTATCCGATACTGGGCCGATATGCACAATACATTGTATACTACGCTTGATACAGATCTAGATATTCTTTGATGAATATGTCCGGAGAACCTGGGAAGACTTGGTGCTTTGCTAGGAGTCGACCTTGTCTCGTAAATCGGTAGAACATAGTACTTGGTACGTGATGATCGGATACTCCGAGACCGTATTTACTGCCAGATTATCTGGGGATCTCATGGGTCGCTTCCCGATAATCCACCGATGACGCACAACTTGCACTCTTGATAATCTGGGATTATAATAGAAGAGAGAGAAAATTAATCTAGGATTAATAACGGAGATATTTTATCCGGGATAAAATGTCGTCTAAAGAGAGAGAACGATTAATTTGGAATTAATCGATGAATTAATATATTCGATATATTAAACGAAATTAGATTTCGACGCGGAATTAAAATTAGATTTTAATTCGGGCAAACGAGTTAATTCAGAATTAATTCGTTAGCGACGTAAATTAATAATTTCGCCAGGCGTAATTATTTATTTAAATTCGATTGAATTAACGTCGCGACGTAAGCTCGGTATTTCGGAAATATCGAACCCGAACGCGTGAGTGCACGTGGGCCCACTTTCATTGGGAAACGTGTGGGGCCCACATGACACATGTCATATTATGCTTATTTGACACTCTAATGCTTTGCATGGAGATTGTGTACATTGAACTCAATGGTAATGCATGGAAATGAAGTGTTTGACACTCTAAGCCTTTGCATGATTTGTGTCATAAGTTTATTATTTGTTTAATGAAATTATGGCATAAATATAAATTGATTTTTGGTAACAAAAATTAATGAAATTCATTACACATCTTCTCTCTCATTTCCTCTCTTCCTCTCACGAAAATGGACTGGTTTGGAACTGGTTTTGGGCGTGAGTTAAAGGGAAGCAAAGAGTGATTCTCATGGTGAGAAATCAAGTGCTAGCACACTACAAGTCTTGCGAAGGTGGTAGGGAGGTTCCCCCATGAGACGGGATCCATCCGACGAAGATTGGAGCTCTGTTTCTCATCTCAAATTTCTGTTTTTGGAGGCAGTGGACTGCATGCAGTGGAGCTCAAAGGCAGTGCGTTTTTGGGCATCATTCGTCTCCAAATCGACATAACCGATCAATGTGAGTATTCCGCTACCTCCGTTGATGTATTCATGCATGTTTCATGACTTGTTATTGATCTTGGGACCTTATAGAAAACCAACAGATGTGAGTTAGTGGAGTGGTTGGAATGTTTGGTAAATGAATTGATTTTAGAAATCAATTAAATGATTTACACCATTGACTTTTGGAAAATTAATTGGTAAATCATTAATATATTTTGGAAAAAATATATAAACCAAACATTTACACTTTCCTAATCCAACTAACACATAATCTTCATCTCTTTTTCTCTCCCAAATGCTCACGCACAAGGCAGTGAACTTTCACTGCTTGGGCGAAAATGGTGAGCCAATTTTGAGGATTTTGTGGCAAAATCCAAGTGCTAGCACACTCCTATGAGACATACGAAGGTGTTAGGGAAACTCACCCACGAGCCGGGAATCGTTCGACGCAAATTCGTGGCTCAAATCTCAGCTCAAAATAGAAGACAGTGGACTGAAATTCTGCTGCAGTGGGCGTGAACCAGTGAGCAATCTTGGAGTTTTTGTTCGTCGAATTCGTCTCAACCGATCGATGTGAGATTTCCGCAACTCCTTTGATATGTATTCGCAATGTTTTTCATGCTTATAATCGATCCGGGACCTTAATAGAAACCAACACCTTACTCACATCTAACTTGAACGCAACAATACCATTTTTTCCTTTCACTTTTCGAATTTTATGCAAACATTCATAACCTATAATGATGTTATCCGTAATAAGCCTCCCTGGAATGAAAGTACTTTGAGTGGGTGAAATGACTTGGTGAATGATGGCTTTTAGCCTATTAGTTATAGTTTTTGTGACTGAACGGTAAATGACATTGCATAAACTAATCGGCCTAACATCAAGGACTTTTTCTAGATTTGTGATCTTAAGTATCAAAGCAATATAAATATGATTTAGAGGGCCTATATTCCCTCCTCTGTTGAGCACCAGTAGGCATGTTTCTATGACTTCTGTACCCATGGCCTCCCAATGTCTTAGAAAAATACATGCTTGTATTACATATGGTCCTGGAGCTTTTGTTGGACACATCTGTGATAGGGCTTCCCTAACTTCCTCCTCGGTGAAAGGATTCACTAGTCGATTATTCATCTCCAGAGATACTCGAGGTGAGATTTTACCAGTAATACCTTCTATATTTTGCCAATATGGATTCGAGCTGGTGAAAACACTTCGAAAGTACTCACAAAAGTCTATTTCCATATCTTCTTCCTTCTCAATCCAGCAACCCTCCTCATCTTTCACCCTTCGAATGTTATTTTTCTTATTTCTTGCCGAAGCCTTTTGATGAAATTTTTTGTCTTTTTATCGCCCCCTTAAACCAATCAGCCTTTGACCTCTATTTCTAATATATTTCTTCTTCAATCAACCATTTGTGAATCAACCCCTCGATCATTCTAAGTTCCATGCCATCATTATAGTGTCTCATTTCATCCTTACATAACCTAAACTCTCGCAACAGTTTCTCAATCTCTATATTTCTCCCCTTAAATTCTTGTCTACTCTAATAATTAAGTCTTTTCATTGCTCTATCTGCTGTAGGAAACGTTTTCCATGCGCGGCGGATGCGTGTAAGTCTCACGGATCAGACATGAAAATTTTTTTGCCCTTCTCCTATGAATGCCGAATCTGACTAGCAAGTATACTGAAATTTTTCTTCGGTTTCGGACACGATTTTAGCCCCGGAACGCCCTTGAAACAGTCCCCGAACAGCCCCTGAACTGTAGTGAAATATAGGACAGTATTGGACCTGTTATACTCCAGATCTGCACCCAAATAAGCCCCTGATTTATGAGACTAACAATAATGTTTCAGGTCTGATTTTTCACTCAAAAATCAGTCCTAACACAACCCCAAAATTACCCCAAGTGTTTCCCAAAATTCTGGATTAAATAAAATTCAATATGAACCCCGTTACTCTTGTGTATGGTGCGGCAATGAGAACAAAGAGACACCTCACTGCCGTGAGATGTAATAGATGAAGAGAATGATTTTGGTTCAACGCCACAAGGTTTTTTGTACTATGTCTCGCAACCAACAGAAACAAGTGTAGGCTTGACTCACACAAATTAAATCCCTAAACACTTTAGAGATTTTTGTCACAAGCAATTTATTTTTTTCTTTTTCTTCTTTTTTAGTTTCTCAACTTTTGAGAGAATAGAGAAGATGAAGAATTGTGGCTAGGGTTGCAAATGAGAGGCTTAGAAAAATAAAAATCATATTTTTCTTTTTATAGTTAGGGTTTAATTTTACAAAATCAAACAAACCCTACCTCTCTCACTATGTACAAGAATCAGCCATAGCATAGGGAAATATTAATTTTTGCAACTGCAACATTAACTTTCCATAAAAGCCAATATATGTTACAAAAATAAATATTTAATAAGCCTTTTGAAAATCATAACTTCCAAAATAACACCAAGGGTTTCCAAAACCCAAAAATTAGAAATTCCAAGTTTAGCCTTATTAAATTGTATCAAATATAATTAATATTATCCATTTAAATTATATCATATATAATTTAATCATTAATAATCAATAATTATCATATGATAATTTATTATATAAATCATATATTTACTTTTAATAAACGGATCCAAGTGTGACAAATAATATTATTAATCATATTAATAATATTTATACATATATGAGTATATAATTAGACCATCCAATTATATTAAATCCGCTATAGTAAATCGAGCTAGCACGGAGACCAAATGGACCTACGGTTCCGAGCTCCAACAATCTCGAAATATTAATTAATCTCTTAATTAAATATTCTGAATTATTAACCCCGGGTTATTCCACTAAAAACCTGAAGTTGCACTCTTGTTGCCGCAGATGATATATTAAGCCGAACCAAGTCGGTGTCCATCGATATAGTTATTACATACGAATTGACCCTTCATAAGTATCTCGTAATTAGAGCCAGGTCATAATATCCGTTATACCCCTCTAATTATTTTTACCTTAAGTACCATTGATTCTCTAAAGAACGATTTATTCATAACCATTATGAATTTTAATCTTTCCATTTGTAATAGAAAGACTTGAGCGCTCAAATTGTTCAAGCACCGAATCAAACCTTAAGAAAGATACTCCTCTACTTCTCGCAAGAAGGAGTGAACTCCATGTCTATGTAAAACGTTCCCAGCTACACAACAAACAATGCCCCCAAAGTACGTAGTTATTGGTCGAGACTGCTACACCAACCTCACCTTTGTAAATCAAAGGACATAGCATGTCATGCAGGAGTTCGTAGTACACTCAAGATTAAGATCAATCCATATATGACCATCTAGTAGATCGAAATGACTTTCTTTGTTTAACGGATATTAAAAGAATGTCATTTCCATCTGGGTCCAGTCCTATATGATCACATCATACAAGATGCCTTCATTCACATGTCTCTACATGGACAATCTCGGATCAAGGTCGTCATATAAATATAGAATGGACCGCAGTTATAGATGAACCACAAATAAAGTACCCGTTTTGTTTGCTCTCTATGGAATATTTAAGATTACTAACTTCAGACTTAAATCCTCTTGTGTATGATACTCATACACTAAGTCTGAAGGCACATGAGTAATCTAGGGTATTTAAGATGATATATAATATGCGAAAATTAAACAAACACTTTGATAAATGAATAATGCATCATTTTATTTCAAAACACATAAAATCGTTTACATCATATGTAGCTCTAGGGCATACATTCCAACAATCTTCCACTTGCACTAGAGTAAATGGGACATGTCACGTAATCCTAGACCATCTAGGTGACCTTCAAACACTTTAGCCGACAAGGTCTTTGTAAACGGATCAGCCAGGTTCTATACGGATGTAATCTTTGTGACGGTGACGTCTCCTCTCTACATTATCTCCCAGATGAGATGATATTTCCTCTCTATATGATTTTCCCTCTTGTGGCTTCTTGGCTCTTTGGAGTTTGCCACTGCACCACTATTATCGCAATAGAGTGTGAGTGGTCTATCCATATCTGGAACAACTTTCATATCTCCCAAGAATTTACGGAGCTAGACTGCTTCCTTAGCTGCTTCACAAGTTGCTACATATTCCGCCTCCATGGTGGAGTCAGCAATGCAAGATTGCTTTATACTCCGCCATACTATAGCCCCACCACCTAGGGTAAACACTGATCCAGATGTTGATTTCCTAGAATCGACATCTGTGTGAAAATCAGAGTCTGTATATCCTATTAGGATCATATCCTCACCGAAATACACAAGAATATAATCCCTCGTTCTCTTAAGATACTTGAGAATATGTTTCACAGCCACCCAGTGATCCAATCATGGGTTTGACTGAAACCTACTGACTACTCCCATTACAAAAACAGATGTCTGGTCTCGTGCATAACATAGCATACATGAGACTGCCAACTGCTGAGGCATATATTATGTCTCATTTCCTCAACATCTTGAGGTGCCTTAAGAGACTTTTCCTTTGATAAATGAATTCCATATTGAGAAGGCAGATTACCTTTCTTGGAATTCTGCATCCCAAATCACACAAGGATCTTGTCGATATAGGATGTCTGAGACATAGCTAACAGTCATTTCTTGCGATCCCGAAGTATCTGAATCCCAAGAACATAACTGGCCTCTCCCAATTATTTTATTTGGAATTGGTTAGCTAGCCAGGTTTTCACGTTCCAATAATATCTTTACATCATTCCCAATGAGTAAAATATCATCGACGTATAAAACAAGAAAAACCACATTCACGTCAATGACACGCTTGTATACACAAGGCTCATCAACATTCTGTTCAAAGTCATAAGACTTGATCGTGGTATCAAATCTTATATTCCAAGATCGAGATGTCTGCTTAAGTCCATAAATGGACCTTTGCAGTTTGTAAACTTTTTGATCTTGACCTTGGGCTATGAACCCCTCTGGTTGTATCATATAGATACTCTCATCAAGATTTCCATTCAAGAATGCAGTCTTGACATCCATTTGCCAAATTTCATAGTCATAATATGCGGCAATTGATAGAAGAGTGCGGATGGATTTAAGCATGGCTACTGGCGAGAAAGTTTCTTCATAGTCAACTCCCTCTTTCTGGGTATAACCCTTGGCCACTAGCCTAGCCTTGAAGGTCTGTACCATCCCATCTGCTCCCTTCTTCCTCTTTTTGATCCACTTGCAACCTATGGGTTTCACCCCATCAGTTTGGTCTACAAGTTCCCAGACTGAGTTAGAGTACATGGACTTCATCTCTAGGTTCATGGCTTTGAGCCATTCCTCTTTGTCAGAATCATCCATTTGACTACGATAGGTCAATGGATCATTTATGCCATTGCTGGATGCGACAACATGTGCCTCTCCAACCCCAAGGTAGCGATCAGGTTATCGTACAACCCTCTCAATGCGTCTAGGTGGTAGATCATTCTGACGAACTTGTATCTGACTCTCAGATGTCGAAAGTGCTATGTATTTGTCAATTTTCGTTGACGTTGGTGTGCTGGTCGAACCAGCAAGTAACTCCTCGAGTAACACCTTACTCCGAGGCTTGAACTCCCTCATATAGTCCTCCTCTAGAAATATAGCATTTGTCGATACAAATACTTTGTTATCATGAGGACTATAGAAGAATCCATCCTTAGTCTCCTTAGGATAGCCTACAAATAGGCACACCTGAGAATGTGGCTCCAACTTTGTACTCTTATTCTTCAGCACATGTGCAGGACACCCCCATATGCGGAAATGTCGTAAACTAGTTTTACGACCATTCCACAACTCTAAGGGAGTCTTAGGAACAGACTTAGATAGAACTAAATTAAGGATATGCATTGTAGTTTACAGTGCATATCCTCAGAATGAACTAGGTAGTGAGCTATAACTAAACATAGATCTCATCATGTCTAGTAGGGTCTAATTTCTCCTCTCTGCAACACCATTTTGCTGTGGTGTTCCAGGCGCTGTGAGCTGGGATACTATCTCATGCTCAACTAAGAATTCTGTGAAATCGTAGAGTTTTGATTGTCTTACCTAATTGGTTCTCAACCTCAGCACGATACTCTTTGAACTTTTCAAAGGTATCTAATTTGTGATGCATTAGGTAAACATACCCATATCTAGAATAATCGTCAATGAATATGACGAAGTATTCATAACCTCATCGGGCTTTTACATTCATCGGTCTACAAACGTCCGAATATATTAGCTCAAGTGGTCGACTGGCTCTTATACATTTTCCAGTAAAAGGTCTCTTGGTCATTTTTCCTTCTAAACAGGATTAGTAGACTGGTAAAGTTCCGAGCTTTAACTGGTTTAAGGTTCTGTTCTTTATCAATCTGTCTATCATGTCAAGGTTGATATGACCAAGTCTAAGATGCCATAGATATGTGTCATCGTGAGAAATCTTTGGCCGTTTAGTTTTAGGTTTCTCAACCTTAAACATTTCAGCGTTGAGCAGTGACCTATGTGTTAACTGTCTTAACACATACAAGTTATTTTTTGAGTCTCTTGTGCATATAGTTAATCTATTTCTACCAATAATAACCAAATTGCTATTAAAAGAAACTGAATAACCATTATCCAAAAGTTTAGAAACAGAAATCAAATTCCTGTGAAAACCAGGAATGAATAACACATTGTTCAAATTCAAATAACTATTATTTGTGAAATTTAAACTAGAAACTCCCACTGCTCTTGCTGAAATGGCATCCCCTGTCCCGACCCTCATGGTGTAGTCACCTTCAGCAAGGTCCCTCCATGAATCAAGTAGCTGCAAAGAAGAACAAACATGGTTAGTGGCTGCAGAGTCAAAAATCCAGGCAGATTTATCATCCTCCACTAATAGAGATTCGATAACGAGTAAATCATATTTACATGTTTCCTTTTTCACCTTCAGCTCAGCAAGGTATGTAGGACAATTCCTTTTCCAATGCCGATTCTTGTTGCAGTGGAAAAAGTTTCCTTTGGGCTTGGCATCCTTGGAGTCTTTCTTGTTTTTCTTCTTCATGGGCTTCCCCTTAGCCTTCCCAGTGCTTTTATTCTTCATCTTTGTAGATTTAGAAGACTCGGTAACATTTGCCTCAACACCGAACTTACGAAGATCCACAAGCATGGACTCGTAATGGTTAAGCTCATTAAGCAGTTGGGTTAAAGTAAAAGTCAACTTGTTCATAACATAGTTCCTTTTAAATTGTAAGAAACTCTTCGGAAGAGTTTTCATGATCATGGTCACCTGGCTACGCTCGTCAATACGAGCTCCATGGGTTTCAGACGTGTTGAGATAGGTCATCATCCTCAAGACGTGCTCTTAGACTGATGTCCCATCCGTCATCCTAGCAGTCATCGCTGAGACCATGGCCTCATGGCATTGACGATCTGAAGGCTGCCCAAACATGCCCTGCAATGACTCCATCATGCTAGAGCCATAGGTTCATACTTTGCAGCAAGAACCTCAGACATCCCGCTAGCAAGTAGCAGCGGGCTTTCTCATTTATTGTGACCCATTTCTGGTAGGTATCGCGCACAGCTTGGCCAGCATTTCTGGCCGGCTCGGGAGGACTCTCCTCCGTCAGGACGAATTTTAGGTCTTCACAGACCAGGATAGCGTTCATGTTACTTTTCCACTTAACATAGTTTTCTCCCATTAATTTATCGTTTGAGAATATGGAAATAATTGGAGAAACCATGGCTGAAAAATAAAATAAACATGCATTTAACATCCATTCATCTCATATTAAAAATCATCAAATAATTTTGGCATAAAATTTAACATGATGCATGAACCATGAATAATGAATTAGAAACCTAAGAGAATTACTATGCCACGGAAATCTATCATCCCACAAGTAAGTGCCTCCGTAGAGTAGGTCAAGTACTTGCATGATAGATCGAGAAAATCTCAGTCGATTTAATATATGCGGGAATAACTCTTATTCCTATATTAAACAACTATCGTTTCATTCGATCAAGGAATTTTATTAACAGTTAATTATTCATTTGTGAGTGTGACCCGCCGTTTCAGGATTCTTGGACTTAATGAGTGAAATGCCGTCGTAGGGTAGGTCAGCTCACAAGATACATCTAGAATCCATATCCTCTCGGAATCCAAACCTGATATTAACCCAAAATGGACACCATCTGTAGGGGGACGAAAGCAAAGTCGTCTCGAGGCTCCTTTTGAATCTCATGTTTTCGGACTAACAACGGAGATCGCGGGATATACTGTCGTATATCCCTGTCCCATTCACTATTTTAAGATTAAGGTTTCTACTTATAAAATATCTAATATTTTATTTTAACTAGTGTGGATAAAAATTTGGCAGCTAAATCATAATTTTTATTTACACTAGTTTAACATTAGTAACCTAACCAATTTTAACTCTTAAAATTTATATCATAATTTTCCATTAGTCTCTACTAATTATATTACTCAATTAAACTAATTTAATTAGAGTGGTATTAGTAACCTATTATATTTTAACTCTTAAAATATTAGAACACTAATCGGTTTAAAATTTTTAAGAATCCTAAAAGGTCAAGATTTGTATTAAATTATTTAATTAATCTTAGTGCGTTATAAAATCCAATGGTTCGTGGAATTGTATCCCGAGTGCATACTATATTACCGTCCATTCGGATTCGGCTATGTAATTTATATCCGGGTTTCCATCCTATATATCAATGGAATTTATTATGCACTAATTAAGCCCAATATGTTAGAATTCAAATTTTAAACCATAAATCCAATTAATTGATTTCCATGCATATCATATTGTAATTTAAACACTTTAAATTACATAAAATCATATTTTATGTCTATAATGATAATGCATCTAAAACATATTATGGCAAGTAAAATGCAAGAGTGGGCACCCTAAGCTATATGACATGTTATTCAAACATTTCGAAATAAACATACATATAACATAAAAATTATTTTGCATTGACCGGGCTCTTATTTTTCCTATACTAATCTAATTAGTACATCAAATATACCAAGGCATCCCTTGGTCTTCAAATCCCGCTTCAAGGTTATGTTGCCTCCTTTTGCGACTTCGGTGCTCCAAATTACAAAAATTAAAATTTTACATTGAAAAATAAAATTACAACAATTGTAAACAATGGCCTTATGGCCTTACATCCCAAAAACAAAACCAACTACAAAAACAAGAGCCGGAAAAATTTACGACCAATGCAAAATCCATTCATCACATGAAATAACAATAAACATTCATCACATGAATATTATTTTGTCCCTACTCATCTAAACATGCATATCATATTTATAACTCATATAAATATATAAAAAAAAAATAGAAATTTTAAATTAAAAAGAGAAGGTTTAAGAACACTTTTCAACCTCGCTCTCGATGGCAATTGTAGGAAACGCTTTCCTCGCGCGGCGGAAGCGTGTAAGGCTCACAGATCAGACTTGAAAAAATTTTATGCCCTTCTCCTACGAATGCCGAATCTGACCAGCAGGTATACTGAAATTTTTCTTCTGTTTCGAACAAGATTTCAGCCCCGGAACGCCCTTGAAACAGTCCCCGAACAGCCCCCGAACTGCAGTGAAATATAAGACTATTTTGGACCCGTTATGCGCCCGAACTGCACCAAAATCAGCCCCTGATTTCCGAGACTAATAATGATGTTTCAGGTCTGATTTTTCACTCAAAATCAGTCCTAACACAGCCCTAAAATTACTCCAAGTGTTTCCCAAAATTCTGGATTAAATAAAATTCAAATCGAACCTCGTTACTCTTGTGTATGGTGCGGCAATGAGAACAATGAGACCTCACTGCCGTGAGATGTAATAGATGAAGAGAATGATTTTGGTTCAACGCCACAAGGTCTTCTGTACTATGTCTCGTAACCAACGGAAACAAGTGTGGGCTTGACTCACAAAAATTAAATCCCTAAACACTTTAGAGATTTTTATCACAAGCAATTTATTTTTTTCTTTTTTTTCTTTTTTAGTTTCTCAACTCTTGAGAGAATGGAGAAGATGAAGAAATGTGGCTAGGGTAGCAAATGAGAGGCTTAGAAAAAGAAAAATCATATTTTTCTTTTTATAGTTGGGGTTTAATTTTACAAAATCAAACAAACCCTACCTCTCCCACTATGTACAAGAATCAGCCATATCATAGGGAAATATTAATTTTTGCAACTGCAACATTAACTTTCCATAAAAGCCAATATATGTTACAAAAATAAATATTTAATCAGCCTTTTGAAAATCATAACTTCCAAAATAACACCAAGGGTTTCCAAAACCCAAAAATTAGAAATTCCAAGTTTAGCCTTATTAAATTGTATCAAATATAATTTAATATTATCCATTTAAATTATATCATATATAATTTAATCATTAATAATAAATAATTATCATATGATAATTTATTATATAAATCATATATTTACTTTTAATAAACGGATCCAAGTGTGACAAATAATATTATTAATCATATTAATAATATTTATACATATGTGAGTATATAATTAGACCATCCAATTATATTAAATCCGCTATAGTAAATCGAGCTAGCACGGAGACCAAATGGACCTACGGTTCCGAGCTCCAACAATCTCGAAATATTAATTAAGCTCTTAATTAAATATTCTGAATTATTAACCCCGGGTTATTCCACTAAAAACCCGAAGTTGCACTCTCGTCGCCGCAGATGATATATTAAGCCGAACCAAGTCGGTGTCCATCGATGTAGTTATTACATACGAATTGACCCTTCATAAGTATCTCATAATTAGAGCCGGGTCATAATATCCGTTATACCCCTCTAATTATTTTTACCTTAAGTACCATTGATTCTCTAATGAACGATTTATTCATAACCATTATGAATTTTAATCTTTCCATTCGTAATAGAAAGACTTGAGCGCTCAAATTGTTCAAGCACCGAATCAACCCTTAAGAAAGATACTCCTCTACTTCTCGCAAGAAGGAGTGAACTCCATGTCTATGTAAAACGTTCCCAGCTACACAACAAACAATGCCCCCAAAGTACGTAGCTATTGGTCGGGACTGCTACACCAACCTCACCTTTGTAAATCAAAGGACATAGCCTGTCATGCAGGAGTTCGTAGTACACTCAGGATTAAGATCAATCCATATATGACCATCTAGTAGATCGAAATGACTTTCTTTGTTTAACGGATATTAAAAGAATGTCATTTCCATCTGGGTCCAGTCCTATATGATCACATCATACAAGATGCCTTCATTCACATGTCTCTACATGGACAATCTCGGATCAAGGTCGCCATATAAATATAGAATGGACCGCAGCTATAGATGAACCACAAATAAAGTACCCGTTTTGTTTGCTCTCTATGGAATATTTAAGATTACTAACTTAAGACTTAAATCCTCTTGTGTATGATACTCATACACTAAGTCTGAAGGCACATAAGTAATCTAGGGTATTTAAGATGATATATAATATGCGAAAATTAAACAAACACTTTGATAAATGAATAATGCATCATTTTATTTCAAAACACATAAAATCGTTTACATCATATGTAGCTCTAGGGCATACATTCCAACAATCTTCCACTTGCACTAGAGTAAATGGGACATGTCACGTAATCCTAGACCATCTAGGTGACCTTCAAACACTTTAGCCGACAAGGTCTTTGTAAACGGATCAGCCAGGTTCTATACGGATGTAATCTTTGTGACGGTGACATCTCATCTCTACATTATCTCCCAAATGAGATGATATTTCCTCTCTATATGATTTTCCCTCTTGTGGCTTCTTGGCTCTTTGGAGTTTGCCACTGCACCACTATTATCGCAATAGAGTGTGAGTGGTCTATCTATAACTGGAACAACTTCCATATCTCCCAAGAATTTACGGAGCTAGACTGCTTCCTTAGCTGTTTCACAAGTTGCTACATATTCCGCCTCCATGGTGGAGTCAGCAATGCAAGATTGCTTTATACTCCGCCATACTATAGCCCCACCACCTAGGGTAAACACTGATCCAGATGTTGATTTCCTAGAATTGACATCTGTCTGAAAATCAGAGTCTGTATATCCTATTAGGATCATATCCTCACCGAAATATACAAGCATATAATCCCTCGTTCTCTTAAGATACTTGAGAATGTGTTTCACAGCCACCCAGTGATCCAATCATGGGTTTGATTGAAACCTACTGAATACTCCCATTACAAAAACAGATGTCTGGTCTCGTGCATAACATAGCATACATGAGACTGCCAACTGCTGAGGCATATATTATGTCTCATTTCCTCAACATCTTGAGGTGCCTTAAGAGACTTTTCCTTTGATAAATGAATTCCATATTGAGAAGGCAAATTACCTTTCTTGGAATTTTGCATCCCAAATCACACAAGGATCTTGTCGATATAGGATGTCTGAGACATAGCTAACAGTCATTTCTTGCGATCCCGAAGTATCTGAATCCCAAGAACATAACTGGCCTCTCCCAATTATTTTATTTGGAATTGGTTAGCTAGCCAGGTTTTCACGTTCCAATAATATCTTTACATCATTCTCAATGAGTAAAATATCATCGACGTATAAAACAAGAAAAACCACATTCACGTCAATGACACGCTTGTATACACAAGGCTCATCAACATTCTGTTCAAAGTCATAAGACTTGATCATGGTATCAAATCTTATATTCCAAGATCGAGATGTCTGCTTAAGTCCATAAATGGACCTTTGCAGTTTGTAAACTTTTTGATCTTGACCTTGGGCTATGAACCCTCTGGTTGTATCATATAGATACTCTCATCAAGATTTCCATTCAAGAATGCAGTCTTGACATCCATTTGCCAAATTTCATAGTCATAATATGCGGCAATTGATAGAAAATTGCGGATGGATTTAAGCATGGCTACTGGCGAGAAAGTTTCTTCATAGTCAACTCCCTCTTTCTAGGTATAACCCTTGGCCACTAGCCTAGCCTTGAAGGTCTGTACCATCCCATCTGCTCCATTCTTCCTCTTTTTGATCCACTTGCAACCTATGGGTTTCACCCCATCAGTTTGGTCTACAAGTTCCCAGACTGAGTTAGAGTACATGGACTTCATCTCTAGGTTCATGGCTTTGAGCCATTCCTCTTTGTCAGAATCATCCATTTGACTACGATAGGTCAATGGATCATCTATGCCATTGCTGGATGCGAAAACATGTGCCACTCCAACCCCAAGGTAGCGATCAGGTTATCGTACAACCCTCTCAATGCGTCTAGGTGGTAGATCATTCTGACGAACTTGTATCTGACTCTCAGATGTCGAAAGTGCTATGTATTTGTCAATTTTCGTTGACGTTGGTGTGCTGGTCGAACCAGCAAGTAACTCCTCGAGTAACACCTTACTCTGAGGCTTGAACTCCCTCATATAGTCCTCCTCTAGAAATGTAGCATTTGTCGATACAAATACTTTGTTATCATGAGGACTATAGAAGAATCCACCCTTAGTCTCCTTAGGATAGCCTACAAATAGGCACACCTGAGAACGTGGCTCTAATTTTGTACTCTTATTCTTCAGCATATGTGCTGGACACCCCCATATGCGGAAATGTCGTAAACTAGTTTTACGACCATTCCACAACTCTAAGGGAGTCTTAGGAACAGACTTAGATAGAACTAAATTAAGGATATGCATTGTAGTTTGCAGTGCATATCCTCAGAATGAACTAGGTAGTGAGCTATAATTAAACAAAGATTTCATCATGTCTAGTAGGGTCCAATTTCTCCTCTCAGCAACACCATTTTGCTGTGGTGTTCCAGGCGCTGTGAGCTAGGATACTATCTCATGCTCTACTAAGAATTCCGTGAAATCTTTGTCGAGGTATTCTCCTCCACGATCCGATCGTAGAGTTTTGATTGTCTTACCTAATTGGTTCTCAACCTCAGCACAATACTCTTTGAACTTTTCAAAGGTATCTAATTTGTGATGCATTAGGTAAACATACCCATATCTAGAATAATCATCAATGAATATGATGAAGTATTCATAACATCATCGGGCTTTTACATTCATCGATCTACAAACGTCCGAATATATTAGTTCAAGTGGTTGACTGGCTCTTATACATTTTCCAGTAAAATGTCTCTTGGTCATTTTTCCTTCTAAACATGATTAGTAGACTGGTAAAGTTATGAGCTTTAACCGGTTTAAGGCTCTGTTCTTTATCAATCTGTCTATCATGTCAAGGTTGATATGACCAAGTCTAAGATGCTATAGATATGTGTCATCGTGAGAAATCTTTGGTCGTTTAGTTTTAGGTTTCTCAACCTTAAACATTTCAGCGTTGAGCAGTGACCTATGTGTTAACTATCTTAACACATACAAGTTATTTTTTGAGTCTCTTGTGCATATAGTTAATCTATTTCTACCAATAATAACTAAATTGCTATTAAAAGAAACTGAATAACCATTATCCAAAAGTTTAGAAACAGAAATCAAATTCCTGTGAAAACCAGGAATGAATAACACATTGTTCAAATTCAAATAACTATTATTTGTGAAATTTAAACTAGAAACTCCCACTGCTATTGCTGAAATGGCATCCACTGTCCCGACCCTCATGGTGTAGTCACCTTCAGCAATGTCCCTCCATGAATCAAGTAGCTGCAAAGAAGAACAAACATGGTTAGTGGCTGCAGAGTCAAAAATCCAGGCAGATTTATCATCCTCCACTAATAGAGATTCGATAACGAGTAAATCATATTTACATGTTTCCTTTTTCACCTTCAGCTCAGCAAGGTATGTAGGACAATTCCATTTCCAATGCCGATTCTTGTTGCAGTGGAAAAAGTTTCCTTTGGGCTTGGCATCCTTGGAGTCTTTCTTGTTTTTCTTCTTCATGGGCTTCCCCTTAGCCTTCCCAGTGCTTTTATTCTTCAACTTTGTAGATTTAGAAGACTCGGTAACATTTGCCTCAACACCGAACTTACGAAGATCCACAAGTATGGACTCGTAATGGTTAAGCTCATTAAGCAGTTGGGTTAAAGTAAAAGTCAACTTGTTCATAACATAGTTGCTTTTAAATTGCAAGAAACTCTTCGGAAGAGTTTTCATTATCATGGTCACCTTGCTACGCTCGTCAATACGAGCTCCATGGGTTTCAGCAGTGTTGAGATAGGTCATCATCCTCAAGACGTGCTCTCGGACTGATGTCCCATCCGTCATCCTAGCAGTCATCGCTGAGACCATGGCCTCATGGCATTGACGATCTGAAGGCTGCCCAAACATGCCCTGCAATGACTCCATCATGCTAGAGCCATAGGTTCATACTTTGCAGCAAGAACCTCAGACATCCCGCTAGCAAGTAGCAGCGGGCTTTCTCATTTATTGTGACCCATTTCTGGTAGGTATCGCGCACAGCTTGGCCAGCATTTCTGGCCGGCTCGGGAGGACTCTCCTCCGTCAGGATGAATTTTAGGTCTTCACAGACCAGGATAGCGTTCATGTTACTTTTCCACTTAACATAGTTTTCTCCCATTAATTTATCGTTTGAGAATATGGAAATAATTGGAGAAACCATGGCTGAAAAATAAAATAAACATGCATTTAACATCCATTCATCTCATATTAAAATCATCAAATAATTTTGGCATAAAATTTAACATGATGCATGAACCATGAATAATGAATTAGAAACCTAAGAGAATTACTATGCCACGAAAATCTATCATCCCACAAGTAAGTGCCTCCGTAGAGTAGGTCAAGTACTTGCATGATAGATCGAGAAAATCTCAGTCGATTTAATATATGCGGGAATAACTCTTATTCCTATATTAAACAACTATCGTTTCATTCGATCAAGGAATTTTATTAACAGTTAATTATTCCTTTGTGAGTGTGACCCGCCGTTTCAGGATTCTTGGACTTAACGAGTGAAATGCCGTCGTAGGGAAGGTCAGCTCACAAGATACATCTAGAATCCATATCCTCTCGGAATCCAAACCTGATATTAACCCAAAATGGACACCATCTGTAGGGGGACGAAAGCAAAGTCGTCTCGAGGCGCCTTTTGAATCTCACGTTTTCGGACTAACAACGGAGATCGCGGGATATACTGTCGTATATCCCTGTCCCATTCACTATTTTAAGATTAAGGTTTCTACTTATAAAATATCTAATATTTTATTTTAACTAGTGTGGATAAAAATTTGGCAGCTAAATCATAATTTTTATTTACACTAGTTTAACATTAGTAACCTAACCAATTTTAACTCTTAAAATTTATATCATTAATTTTCCATTAGTCTCTACTAATTATATTACTCAATTAAACTAATTTAATTAGAGTGGTATTAGTAACCTATTATATTTTAACTCTTAAAATATTAGAACACTAATCGGTTTAAAATTTTTAAGAATCCTAAAAGGTCAAGATTTGTATTAAACTATTTAATTAATCTTAGTGCGTTATAAAATCCAATGGTTCGTGGAATTGTATCCCGAGTGCATACCATATTACCGTCCATTCGGATTCGGCTATGGAATTTATATCCGGGTTTCCATCCTATATATCAATGGAATTTATTATGCACTAATTAAGCCCAATATATTAGAATTCAAATTTTAAACCATAAATCCAATTAATCCAATTAATTGATTTCCATGCATATCATATTGTAATTTAAACACTTTAAATTACATAAAATCATATTTTATGTCTATAATGATAATGCATCTAAAACATATTATGGCAAGTAAAATGCAAGAGTTGGCACCCTAAGCTATATGACATGTTATTCCAACATTTCGAAATAAACATACATATAACATAAAAATTATTTTGCATTGACCGGGCTCTTATTTTTCCTATACTAATCTAATTAGTACATCAAATATACCAAGGCATCCCTTGGTCTTCAAATCCCGCTTCAAGGTTATGTTGCCTCCTTTTGCGACTTCGGTGCTCCAAATTACAAAAATTAAAATTTTACATTGAAAAATAAAATTACAACAATTGTAAACAATGGCCTTATGGCCTTACATCCCAAAAACAAAACCAACTACAAAAACAAGAGCCGGAAAAATTTACGACCAATGCAAAATCCATTCATCACATGAAATAACAATAAACATTCATCACATGAATATTATTTTGTCCCTACTCATCTAAACATGCATATCATATTTATAACTCATATAATATATAAAAAAAAAATAGAAATTTTAAATTAAAAAGAGAAAGTTTAAGAACACTTTTCAACCTCGCTCTCGATGGCAATTGTAGGAAACGCTTTCCTCGCGCGGCGGAAGCGTGTAAGGCTCACAGATCAGACTTGAAAAAAATTTATGCCCTTCTCCTACGAATGCCGAATCTGACCAGCAGGTATACTGAAA
This sequence comes from Zanthoxylum bungeanum, assembly GCA_019454045.1. Taxonomy (NCBI): domain Eukaryota; kingdom Viridiplantae; phylum Streptophyta; class Magnoliopsida; order Sapindales; family Rutaceae; genus Zanthoxylum; species Zanthoxylum bungeanum. Next base: position 75,123 of record SKCR01024351.1, read on the forward strand.
TTTTGCTTCTGTTTCGAACAAGATTTCAGCCCCGGAACGCCCTTGAAACAGTCCCCGAACAGCCCCCGAACTGCAGTGAAATATAAGACTATTTTGGACCCGTTATGCGCCCGAACTGCACCCAAATCAGCCCCTGATTTCCGAGACTAATAATGATGTTTCAGGTCTGATTTTTCACTCAAAATCAGTCCTAACACAGCCCTAAAATTACTCCAAGTGTTTCCCAAAATTCTGGATTAAATAAAATTCAATCTGAACCCCGTTACTTTTGTGTATGGTGCGGCAATGAGAACAATGAGACCTCACTGCCGTGAGATGTAATAGATGAAGAGAATGATTTTGGTTCAACGCCACAAGGTCTTCTGTACTATGTCTCGTAACCAACGGAAACAAGTGTGGGCTTGACTCACAAAAATTAAATCCCTAAACACTTTAGAGATTATTATCACAAGCAATTTATTTTTTTCTTTTTCTTCTTTTTTAGTTTCTCAACTTTTGAGAAAATGGAGAAGATGAAGAAAGGTGGCTAGGGTTGCAAATGAGAGTCTTAGAAAAAAAAATCATATTTTTCTTTTTATAGTTAGGGTTTAATTTTACAAAATCAAACAAACCCTACCTCTCCCACTATGTACAAGAATCGGCCATAGCATAGGGAAATATTAATTTTTGCAACTGCAACATTAACTTTCCATAAAGCCAATATATGTTACAAAAATAAATATTTAATTAGCCTTTTGAAAATCATAACTTCCAAAATAACACCAAGGGTTTCCAAAACCCAAAAATTGGAAATTCCAAGTTTAGCCTTATTAAATTGTAATATTATCCATTTAAATTATATCATATATAATTTAATTATTAATAATAAATAATTATCATATAATCATTTATTATATAAATCATATATTAACTTTTAATATATGGTTCCAAGTGTGACAAATAATATTATTAATCATATTAATAATATTTATACATATGTGAGTATATAATTGAACCATCCAATTATATTAAATCCGCTATAGTAAATCGAGCTAGCATGGGGACCAAATGGACCTACGGTTCCGAGCTCCAACAATCTTGAAATATTAATTAAACTCTTAATTAAATATTCTGAATTATTAACTCCGGGTTATTCCACTAAAAACCCGAAGTTACACTCTCTTTGCCGCGGATGATATATTAAGCCGAACCAAGTCGGTGTCCATCGATATAGTCATTACATACGTATTGACCCTTCACGAGTATCTCGTAATTAGAGCCGGGTCATAATATCCGTTATACCCCTCTAATTATTTTTACCTTAAGTACCATTGATTCTCTAATGAACGATTTATTCATAACCATTATGAATTTTAATCTTTCCATTTGTAATAGAAAGACTTGAGCGCTCAAATCGTTCAAGTACCGAATCAACCCTTAAGAAAGATACTAATCTACTTCTCACAAGAAGGAGTGAACTCCATGTCTATTTAAAACGTTCCCAGCTACACAACAGACCATGCCCCCAAAGTACGTAGCTATTGGTCGAGACTGCTACACCAACTTCACCTTTGTAAATCAAAGGACATAGCCTGTCATGCAGGAGTTCGTAGTACACTCAGGATTAAGATCAATCCATATATGACCATCTAGTAGATCGAAATGACTTTCTTTGTTTAACGGATATTAAAATAATGTTATTTCCATCTGGGTCCAGTCCTATATGATCACATCATACAATGTGCCTCTATTCTCATGTCTCTACGTGGACAATCTTGGATCAAGGTCGCCATATAAATATAGAATGGACCGCAGCTATAGATAAACCCCAAATAAAGTACCTGCTTTGTTTGCTCTCTATGGACTATTTAAGATTACTAGCTTCAGACTTAAATCCTCTTATGCATGACACTCATACTCTAAGTCTGGAGGTACATAAGTAATCTAGGGTATTGAAGATAATTTATAATATACGAAAATTAAACAAACACTTTGATAAATGAATAATGCATCGTTTTATTTCAAAACACATAAAACTGTTTACATCATATGTAGCTCTAGGGCATACATTCCAACATCTGCTGCTTCTTTGAAACTCTGAACTTTGTCTGCATTGTTCCTTTTGCCGACTGACTTTTATTCCGTTCTTATTATCTCTTTCCATTTCTCATAATTACTCCACCTATCTTCGTAATGAATCCTCTTAGCCAGAAAAATTCTATGTCCTCTAATTTACTTTCTTTCCTTCACCTCCATTATGACCGGACAGTGGTCAGAACTCCATGAATCACATTGCATGTCCATTATAGAAATCTTGTGTCCACTTATCATTACACATAAACCTATCCAGCCTATCATCAATCAGGCTAGGTCCAAATCTTCTATTTGAACACGTAAAAAGGTATCCCTTATATCCCAAATCACTAAGCAAGCAAGCTCTGATGGTTTCTTTGAAATCGTCAATAGCTTGCCAGCATCTTTCAGTCCCTCTTTCTTTTCATTGACATCCATTATCTCATCAAAATCCCCAAAAACATAGCCAGGGCAGCGAGAACAACTTATTCAAATGTTCCAACAAACACCATGTGTGTATCTTCTAGTTATTTTCTGGATGTCCATCCACCCTAGTGCATCTCCACACTCTTTGATTTTCCTCTTTTATAATAGCGTCAATATGATGTGCACTGTACGATTTTACCTCCACCTCAACACTAGAATCCCACAATAATGCTAGCCCTCTACTCAACCCAATTCTATCAACACTAAAACAACAATCAAAATTTAATTCTAAACTAATACCTCTCATTTATGCACTCATTAACTTCCTTTCACACAAGAAGACGATTTTTGGCTTGTGCACCTGGAGAACCTTCTTTACAGCTCGGAACATTCGGGAGTTCCCCAGCCCCCGAACGTTCTAGCTTAGGACATTTATGGAGATCGGTGGAGCTGGGATCCAGCCTCCACCGTGGAAGTCTTCACTGTAATATCCTCAAACTGTGTTTGTACCTCATTTTCTATTTTCCTTTTCTTCTCAATTGAAACTAGGTTGGTGTCTTCCTCTCTACTTTTATTGCCCAATTACAGCCCATGCTCCATTTCCATAGGCTCAACTACTTTCCTAGCATGCACCTTCCACTTCTTTTTATTTTTTGCCCCAAATGCTTCTACTTGCCCTTGCCAATCAAGTTGGGTCGTTTGAAGGTGACCCATTGCAACCCACTTATTTCCCAACACCTCTCTATCATTCCCCACTCCCTCAAAATTTCCCGCTAAAGCTTTACTTTGTTTGACTAAGATTCCTGCCATAATTTTCACTTCAATTCCCGCCCTTGAAATGATGCCTAATGCATCCACACCAGTAACAAAAATCCGGCAATCGCTCGTAGGTTAGGGGCATTATGACTTCCTCATCACCATTTTGGAATTCCAAAATTATGGCCTTCTTTAAAGGTTTTGTAATGTCAACTGAAATTTGGACTCTACCTTATCTTCGATAACACTCACCTGATGCATCGACCTATATATTTTCCACCCTACCAATCTTGCTACTCAGCTCTTCCAGTGTATCTTTGTCCATAGACATGATAGGAACATTGTGAATTTGAACCAAAAAAGAAGCATGCACAAACGTTTGTTTCATTACATCTCCAATACCCGAAGTTTCCCTTAACACCAATAAAGCCCCATCAAAATGCCATAGCCCTCCAGCCATTATTCTTCTTTTGTCCACATATGTGCCAAACTTGAACAAGAAAACATTTTCCCCCAGTCATTCTATCTTCACCTCTTTTATTGTCTTCCAAATCAGCTGCATAACTTTTTTCAATCCTTCTTTATTCGATAATCTGGTCTAAATAATTTGTTGGAGCATATGTGGAATCCCTAGGATTGGATCGGTGCTCCGCGTAGAGGAAGTGGGTAAGACCCATGGATATATAACATTGGTGTATTTTAAATATTTTATGTAAAACTAAATTTTATTTTGAGTCCGTAGGACAAAACGAGGACCAAAACGGAGTCCGGAAGCTCCGGAACGGAGAAAATAAAGTTTCAGTGTTCATAAGCTCTGCGCGTCGCGACACCCCAAAGTGCGAGAGCAACTGCGAGAGCTGAATGTCTCGATGTCGCAACGTGGAAGGGTGAGCGTCGTGACGCTCTTACATCTTATGCTCGGTGTCGCGACGCTGGAAGGGTAGAGTCACGACGCCATAGTTTTAAGCTTTAATTTAGAGTTCCAAACTCTTATTAATTGTTCATGTCCAACATGAACATCTTTGACCTAGTTACAAGTATATTGTGTTTATACTTACAAAGCATCCTAACACAATTCATTAGCCTAATTTCAATCTTAAGCTATGTAATTATGCATCCAATACATAATTCATCACTTTATGTCTCACTAATTAAAATCTCACTTATGAAGAACATAGCTTAGGAGAAGATCAAACATTACCTAGTAAGCTTGATACAAAGATCCAATCTCCTTCTCCTTGTTGAAATTGTTGGAGAACTTCCAAGGTTTAGCAATCTTGACTCAAAGATCCAATCTTGATTCCAATGCAAGCAAGCTTCACTTCAAGATCCAATCTTGATTTCTCATAGATGAAATGTTATAGAGATCTTTCGAAGCATCTCTAAACACTTCTCTAACTTATGCTAATTTCTCCAAGAATTACTTGTATTTAGTTTTCACAAGCTTAAGTTTATCATGGTTATTTAGCTTATCTTTAGCTTAATTAAAACCTTCCTCAAGTTTTCTATTTATAGCAAAACTTAGGCAATTTTTAATTAATAAACTTTTAGGTGGGCTTAATCCAATTTGTCCAAATATGAACAATTAGGTGTGACTAATCACCTTTGTCTACCACTTTGATTCGATCCAATTAAATCAAGACAAAGATTAGCAAATGGATTAGTTCAATGTTTGCCACTTTGATTTAATCCAATTAAATCAAGTCAAATACACATATAATTACATATTTATAATTACAAAATATCCTCAAATGGTAGAGATATTTATGAAATTACGATAAAATTCTTGTGTGATCTTGAATTAATCCAATTAATCTAATTAGGTCAAAGTAAATAGTAGTCATATCTAAGCTTTAATTTAGAGTTCCAAACTCTTATTAATTGTTCCATGTCCAACATAAACATCTTTGACCCAATTACAAGTATATTGTGTTTATACTTCCAAAGCATCCTAACACAATTCATTAGCCTAATTTCAACTTTAAGCTATATAATTATGCATCTAATATATAATTCATCATTATATGTCTCATTAATTAAAAACTCAGTAATGAAGAACATAGTTTAGGAGAATATCAAACATTACCTAATAAGCTTGATACAAAAATCTAATCCCATTCTCCTTGTTGAAATTATTGGGGAACTTACAAGGTTTAGCAAGCTTGAATCCAAGATCCAATCTTGATTCGAATGTAAGCAAACTTCACTTCAAGATCCAATCTTGATTTCTCATAGATGAAATGTTATAGAGATCTTCCAAAGCACCTCTAAACACTTCTCTAACTTATGCTAATTTCTACAAGAATTACTTGTATTTAGCTTTCACAAGCTTGAGCTTATCAAGGTTATTTAGCTTATCTTTAGCTTAATTAAAACCTTCCTCAAGTTTGGTATTTATAGCAAAACTTAGGCAATTTTTAATTAATAAAAGTTTTAATCAACTTTTAAGTGGGCTTAGTCCAACTTGTCCAAATATGTATAATTAGGTGTGACTAATCACTTTTGTCTACCACTTTGATTTGATCTAATTAAATCAAGACAAAGGTTAGTAAATGGATTAGTTCAATGTTTGCCACTTTGATTTAATTCAATTAAATCAAGCCAAATACACATATAATTACATATTTATAATTACCAAAATATCCTCAAATGATAGAGATATTTATGAAATAATGATAATGCTCTTGTGTGATTTGGAATTAATCCAATTAGGTCAAAGTAAATAATCAATGTTATCTAGTAACACTTGATTATCTTAGTTAATAATTATAATATTGAAAATTATTTATTATCAAAAATAATCGGCCACCTAGGTGCTCAATGAGTACACTTTATATTGTGGGACTATCTAAGTCCAGACACGTTTGTCATATAAGCCTAGCTAATATGTATGCAATTCGACCACCTCCGAATTCGCGAAAAACACGAGCGACCTTTCTGAACTATACAAGTCGAGGTCATCACATATGTTTAACAATCCCTCCATCGTAGGCTATCCGAGTTGTGCTTAGGAAACATAGAATACACCGTCAAGTTTCGAAGGCGCACATCTCATGTCGACACGTCCACGATTCTTTACAACTTAATCACAAACCATCTCTGATAAAAGTGATCCACCCTAGGTGATCGGCTTCGGTGCCAAAGTCTTTAGAATCGTGACTTACTCACATTGATTCCTAAACCCATTATGGTACACATACTGGCCGATGGATCCTATCTTGATTCCCACTTGATTAACAAGTGCATCGGTCCACACACAACGAACATCTAAAAGCTAGACCATGAAAGGTTTCTAACATACATGGCATCAAAATGTGGAGGTTCTCACACAAATTCAATATTATCCTATAGTCAATAGATCACATATGCTACTCGACTCGAGGAGATTCCTATTAACGGTGGTGTGTACTTCCAACTATTAGGAATCACTTGTGAGTCATTCAATATTTGCTCCAACGAATACCCACATATCTATACGAGCTTCCCATGCTCATGGTACATCAGGTTAAACCATTAGAACTCCAATTCCAATATATGATATGTGTTTGTCTTCTCAGTTATGAGAATTCGACCATATTCCAAAACCAACGACTATGAATATTTACTTTAAGAATAGTTTATAATTGTAATACTATCCCAATGTCAGACCACCCAGTGTCCAGTATTACTACAGGACTATTCTAAGGTCGATGTCATTCTCAGCATATATATTCATCTAATATGAATAATGACATTCCTATCAATAAGGTTTGAAATGAAAATATAGTTATTTTATTAATAAATATTAAAATATATGTACTATACATTATTAGGATTTGTGCTCCAAGCACCAACTCCAACATAATTTTCCAAACCAAATATCCTGCAACCACTTTCTCTCCCTTCTCCGTCATGCTACTGGTAATACGGATTTTGATCCATTCATTATCACTGATTTTTATCTCCTTACACTTTTTAATCAGCTCTTCGGTATCCATCTCCCAATTATTCAGAAAAACAACCACTATGTGTTTGGGAAAAATCTTCAGAGAACAAATATGGAAAAACCACTTTGAACCAAAAGCCCTAGAGAGAACAAAGTTGATAGAACACTCTATAACAAAGCCACCATTAAGTAAAATGGAGAAGGAGCCCGAGCTACGAAGAGCCAATGAATGTCCTGGGAAAAACGTTCACTCCATAATTTCAGAGAAAAAACAGAGGAAAGACTTAAAAAATGGCAAGGGGTGGTTTTAAAAGGCTGAAAAAGTAAAAGAAAATTTTAATTTTATCCCAGAGAAGATACTTTGCCCAAAGTACAAAATCAAAATATCATATTTTCTTTGAACACCTGGTTTATCTAATATACTATTACTCATTTAAATTTGAACATGCATGAACAAATTAAAAAGACTTATATGAAACAGATTGCACAATTAGAAATGTCAATGGTTTGTGATGAGTTGAGATTTTTCAATCTCGTCTTTATGGATTCTAAATGAAAAATCTTCCAGATAATATAACCGTACGAAAAATCATCTTGATTTTAAGATCAAATAGTTTGAGATTCCCAATCTCGACTTGATTTCTCATTCAAAAATAAAAAATCGTCTCCAATTACACAATAAATAATACAAAATCTCAAATATTAATCAGAAATTGAAATTTTATGTCATCTATGAAATTCCCAACAAGAAATACAACAACAAAACTCTATATTCCCAATAGGGGGTGAATTGGGTTAATGCCTAATAATACGGAAATAAAAATATTTGCCGATTTTAACTACTTTTACCGATTAAGCCTTAGGGTATATTTTCTCATACAAAAAATATTACCTATATGCAAGTTTCTAATATATAAGTAAATACAAAAATAAACTTGCGGTAATTAAAGAGTTAAAGGATAGAGAAAATAACATTGTGAGTTATAGTGGTTCGGCCAAAAATGCCTACATCCACTCCCTCAAGCCGCGCTTGAAGCTTTTCACTATCAATCGATTTTTTACCGTGGATCACCCGCAACCAAGAGTTTTACACAAGGTTTACTCCAAACCCTTACACTTTGAGTTTTCTACATACGCTCACTCACAAACCTTTACAATTACACAAACGATGGGATTTCACAAACCACAAGTGTTTGGAATAAGAAGTTTGTAAACATACTTGGACACTCACAAATATAAAGAAGATTGTGTGAGTTGCTTACCCAAGTGATCTAAGCTCACTACTTAAGATTACGAATGTGTAATGTGTGAGCTTGATGCATGAGAGTGTATGATTATGAAAGTTAAATAAAACTCTCTATTTTTACCTTAGCGTAAAGTATATGAAGGTTGTGTAACGTTGCAAAAATAAATTGGGGCTCAATTTATAATAAAATACAAAGCAACCCTAACTTCCCTATCTGAGACCGGTGTACCGGTCTCTAGACACCGATATGTCAATCTTGTGGACAATTATGACCCATAGCATCACTATTTTGTAAAGGACATGGTGTTTTTGTACAAAATTAACTATGTGACTGAGGAGCGGAAAATATATCAATATTTACCGCCGCTTTTAAATTAATATTTTGTTTAGTTTCTCGGGTTTGATGAACGTTTTGATGTGTTTTAGTTTATTTTACAGATAAAATAATATCGGATCTCAATGAAATCATTTAGTACGAAATATGGGTCAAATAAGGGCAATTATTGGACTTGATATTTTAATTTTGGAGATTGGAAACTTGAAAGGGCTTTTTTGACGAAGTGCAGTTTTGGAAATTCCAGTTTTGCGCATCTGTCGTATTTTGGGCATAGGTTTTTACTCCGATATCGGATTGAGCGGATTCAAGTTCCAGATTAAAGAAGACTCAAAGATCTACAGCTTTGAAAGACAGAATAATTTCGAATTCTGACGATTTCATGCCCGAAATTGATAAACCATCCAGAAGTGTGTTGTGTGTAATTATTAAAGTCAATTTTAATCATTTTCAAAGCAAAAAAATAAATTAATAATAAATAATAAAAATTATCAAATCATCACCAAACATGATAAGAGATTAGTGGAGCAATTAATAATGGATTTGGTGGAGCAATTAGTGGAATAATTAGTGGAGCAATTAATAATTGATTTGGTGGATGATTTGATGGAGGCAAAATTTTGCCTATAAATACCAAGCCATTTCATTTGTAAAATTCATACTTTCTTCTAAGGAATTGCTTAAGAATACTAAGAAGATTGTATCTTGTTTGTTTATTTACAGCTTTCAGTAATTAATTTCCGCTTTCGCACTTTCTTTTTTACTTTTCAGTTTTACTTTCCGCAATTTACTTTTACGCACAATACTTTTTTTCTTTAATTTTCAGCATTTACTTTTCAGCAATTTAGTTTCAGTAATTTACTTTCAGCATTTACTTTTCAGTAATTTACTTTCAGCATTTACTTTTCAGTATTTAATTTCAGCATTTACTTTTCGTCATTTACTTTTCAGTATTTTACTTTATGTCTTTTATTTTATTTAAGTTTTTTTACTACTCGTAAATATTGTTGTAACTAAGCCAGTTATCTGGGGTTGTGTGATGACTTTTAATATCACCGGTTTATAAGGGGTTAGATTATAGTTTGGGTATTATAAAGATTTATTTATTGAGTCTTAATCTTAATGCTTTTTCATTAACTGACCATTAATAAAATTGATCTGGTAAATCTAAAATGAACTAGACATAGGGTTTAGGTTTCAGCCTTAGACTCAATAGCCCACGATCTTCCTTGAGGATAGATAACCCTTTAATAGATTTCCTTACAGGATAGGAATATACCTGTCGGGCGGGGGTAGCCATAATTGGAACTTAAACTTAATGAATCCAGATAATTTGGTTGACATAGACATATGGTTCAATTGGATTAAACTGGGTATTTGTGTATGACCATCGACAGAGGCTTACACATAATTTAGTGTTCCAGGTTAATAAATCAATATATTACCCAACTTTAAGATAACCACTTCATCTTTAAAAATGATATTGGAAGAAATCAAAACCCTAGATAGTTTTTAATATTGAATTTTCTTAAAATCTACTTTCGAATAATTTTATTTACTGTTTTTAAATTTAGAATCGTCACCATTTAAAATCAATCAAACAACCTGTTAGATATTAGTAATCATTTGACCTCATAAAATTAATAGTTTAGATATTAAGTCCTCGTGGGATCGATATTTTTATACTACTTGAACGATACGTGCGCTTGCGTTATACGTGTGTGTTTACGCCAGTCAAGTTTTTGGCGCCGTTGCCGGGGACTTATTTATCTTTTACTATTAGTTTAGGGGTTAGATACGTTACTTGTATCTAATTTCTTTTTACTTATTGTTTTTGTTTTCTTGTGTTTCAGGTTCTCAGAAATTACATGAGACGAACCAGAAGCTTTGAACTCCGACCGCTTGACCCAGAAATTGAAAGAACCATCAGACAGTTGAGAAGGGAAAGCGAGAAGGCCAAAAAGCAATCATTAACATGGAACCTGAACCGTTGAGGGTTGCACCACCAATTCCCATTGAGACAGAAACATCCGGTGGTGATAGACTCATTTCCTGTATTGTACTTCCTCCCTTACCAGCAAATGCATGCGACATCAAAACATGCATTCAGATGATTCAACAGTCAGTTCAGTTCGGGGGGAAAGCAACTGAAGATCCTAATGCCCACATCAGCAACTTCCTGGAAGTTTGCGGCACTTTCAATTACAACCGAGAAGCTGAAGAAGCAATGAGACTGTGAGTTTTTCCATATTCCCTGAAGGACAGAGCTAAAGCTTGGCTACATTCACTACCAGTAGGTTCTATCACAACTTGGAACACTTTAGCCACTAAATTTCTTGCAAAGTTCTTTCCACCAGCCAGAACTGGAAAGCTGAGGAATGACATCACATCCTTTGTACAACAAGATTCAGAATCCGTCTGCGAAGCTTGGGAAAGGAACAAAGATTTTCTCCGGAAATGTCCTCACCATGAGATTCCAAAATGGCTTCAAGTCCAAACATTCTATAATGGACTTTCTGGAATAATGAGAACCACAATCGATGCTGCTGCTGGAGGAGCTTTAATGGCGAAAGGAGAAGATCAAGCCTGGGACCTAATCGAAGAAATGGCCAACAACAAATCCTTGTGGCCAACAGAAAGGAGCATGATCCAAAGAATTACACGAATTTATGAAAGTGGAGCCAATACAGCAGTCAACACCAAGCTAGATCAGATATGCAAATTCATGGAGACTCTTATCACTGGATCCACAAGTTCACCATATGGAGGAGCACCAGAGTCGAACTAACTTGAAGAAATGGTGAATTATGTCAATAATTTCAACAGACAGGGGAAAAATCCATATTCCAACACCTACAACCCAGGATGGAGGAATCATCATAATTTATCATGGAGCAACAATTCAGGCCAACAGCAAAACTATCCACCACCTGGATTCCAACAACAGAACAAAAGCTAGGAGCAGGCAAATGAATCAGGAATAACAGAAGTGTTGACCCACTTTAAAAAGATAGAAGCAAAACACGACTCTCAAGCAGTAAGATATGATACTATGTTTCAATCTCAAGCAGCAAGATATGATGCTATGTTTCAATCCCAAGCAGCATTAATTCAAAGTCAATCTGCTTCTATTAAAGCACTGGAGAATCAAATTGGACAACTGGCCAATGCTCAGAGTTACAGACCGCCAGGTAACCTTCCTAGCAACACAGAGCCAAATCCAAGGAACATGGGTAAGGAGCAATGTCATGCCATCATGTTAAAAAGCGGTACTGAAATCAACAAAGATGTTGGATCCAAAACAACTACTGAGGAAGTTCCAAAAGAAACACAGCAACAAATGGAGGAAAAAGAACAAATCATTACACCTCCACCTTTTCCCCCAACGTCTTCAGAAGAACAAATTGGATAAGCAATTTTCTCGGTTCCTGGAAATCTTCAAAAAGTTACATATCAACATTCCATTTGCAGAAGCGTTGGAACAAATGCCCAGCTATGCCAAATTCATGAAAGACATTCTTTCACGAAAGTAGAGATTGGGAGATTACGAGACAGTAGCATTATCAGAAGAATGCAGCGCCATCATTCAGAGAAAACTTCCTCCAAATTTGAAAGATCCTGGCAGTTTCACTATTCCTTGCACCATAGGAGAACATGACTTCGGTAAGGCTCTGTGTGATTTAGGTGTGAGTGTTAACTTGATGCCTTTTTCTATTTTCAGGAAATTACAGATTGGAGAAACAATGCCAACTTCAGTCTCACTACAACTTGCTGATAAAACGCTCGTATTTCCAAGAGGCGTAGTTGAGGATGTGCTGGTCAAGGTTGACAAATCCATATTCCCAGTAGATTTTATTGTCCTTGATATGGAGGAAGACGCAGACGTACCAATCATCCTCGGAAGACCATTATTGGCTACAGGTCGAACATTATTGATGTACAAAAATGAGAATTAACCATGAGGGTACATGACCAAGAAGTAACATTCAATGTTTTCAAGGCCATGAATTTCTCAGATGATGAAAAGAAGGAGGAATGTTTCAAACTCGATGTGATATATAGTACCGATCAATACTTTGATGAAGGACAAAGTTCTACTGACAAACTTAAAACATGTCAATTGACTATGGAGCCTGAAGATAAAGCGTCTTTTGCACTGAAAAAGCCAATTCTTACACTACAAGCAACAAAAGAGAAAAAGTTCCACCAGCTCAATGAATTGGAGGAATTTCACAATCACAGCCTTTGAGGATGCCAAACTGTACAAAGAAAGGCCAAGAAGAGACAAGATGATAAGTTAGTGCGCATACAACTGGAACCAGGGCAGAAGGTATGTTAAACAAATCAAGGGTGAAATTCTTCCCATGGAAGCCAAAATCACGCGGTGGTCAGGTCCATTTGTGATCACCAAGGTTTTACCAGACATAGCCGTTGAGATATATGATCCTGACTCCAACAAAACTTTCAAGGTTAAAAACAAGCGTGTTAAACACTACTGGGGAGAATCATTTGAGCGACAAAAAGAAAGTGTCACACTTTCAGATCCAGCATAAACGTTCGAGCAGTCACGTCTAGCTGACGACTTTAAACTTAGCGCTTGCAAGGAAGCAACCCATGCAATTTTTGTATATATTTTGATTTGGTGTGATTTAAATTTTGTGTGTTTAGTTTTTGCAGATTAAGACATTTCAGGATGGAAGAAGTTCTCGCAAATCTTCACAAGCAATTTCCTTCTCTCCCTCAAAACTCTCTGATGAAAGTCTACAAAGCTCACTTGGAACGGATGAGGTTACTGACAATCCATGGTGTTCCTAATGATATTTGTTGGGTAATTGAAGCACGGGTCCGATTGGCAGGTGAGTCTTCTGACTCTTTTATTAAAAATCTGCCTGGTTTTGGAAGAAGCACCTATGCAAAGAAACGTAGAGCTAAGCAAATGGGTGTTTTTTATAAATGTGCTCGTATGTTTTGTAATACTCGTTGTCGTTCTTTAGGAATGGTGTCTGATAACCGCGAAGACAAAATTAAATTCATTAGGGATGGCTTGAGTAAGGAGTCTTTAGATGATATATCTTCAACTCTTGAGACGCATCCCAGTGGATATGTTCACATAGCCATTCGCAAATTACATACAAAATTCCAAAAAGAAAGACAACTATTAAGTCTTGGGAATCTGACTCAAAAAGACCCTATTTGCCAATTTATAAAAATTGGATGAGAAGCTTGTCCATGACGCATAGACGTCAATCAAGCCGTTATTTTTCTTGTAATATTATATCTCTTTGTCTTTTCCTAATAATTGTAATTTGTTTTGTTGTTTTCTTTTATTTTCTCCTCGAGGAGATCCAGACCATTTTCACTATCACGATATTATTTCGCTACTAATCGTCCTCTGGAAGATACTTGTGCTATTTTTACTCACCCTTTTCAGGTACTATAAATTCAGCCTGTCATTGCACTTTTGAAGGCATCCAGAGTTGAGAAAGAAATACATAAAAAAATGGAAGCCACTTCAAGAAGACGAGTTGAAAACATATGTGTGTTTTGCGGTAGTAGTGTTGGTGTTAAGCCACAATATGTAGAAGCAGCACAGGAATTGGGTCGAGTCTTAGCTGTAAGGAATATGCACTTAATATATGGCGGAGGCAATCTTGGACTAATGGGGATCATTTCAAGGCTGTACAGGAAGGAGGCGGTCACGTTTTGGGAATCATCCCAAAACCCTTGGCAGAGGCAAATCTTATTGGATCATCAAACGGAGATGAACTGATCGTGCCAGGTATGTCTGAACGATTGGTAGAAATGATTAACCGTGCTGATGCTTTTATTGCTTTGCCAGGTGGCTTGGGTACATTGGAGGAAATTTTTATAGTGCTATCTTAGGTGAACTTGAACATACACAAGAAACCAATTGGGCTGTTTAACGTTGATGGATTTTATGATTTTCTTTGTGTGTTTCTTGATGATGCCCGAAGAAATGGGTTCGTGTCAAAACCTTTGAAAGAACTACTCTTTACTGCCAGAACTGCTCCGGATTTAATTGACCAACTCTTAGCTTATGAACCACAAGTTGACCCTATCCTTTCAAAGATAAATTGGTCCGAGGACGATCGTGGTAAGAGGCGTAGGATTAATCTAGATCTTAACCTTTAATTTCCTGTAGAATTTCAACTAACCAGGTATTATCTTCTAAACTTTTCTTCTACTGTTTAAGACATTGGGGACAATGTCTCATTTAGGTTTGGGGGAGGAAATTAGTTGATCAGTACCTTATTTTTAGTTGTGTGTTATTTTTAAAATTTAGTCCAAAATTTTTCGAAAAATACAAACAAATTGAAAATTTTTCAAAAATTACAAAAATATTTTGTGTTTTTATGTTTTTATTTTGACTAAAAATGTGAAATTGGTAAGAGAAAGCTAGTAAGGAGTTTCCACTCCTGAGACGTATCTCAAACCTATTTCGAAACAAGATATTTTTTGTTTATTTCATTTTAAATTATTTAATTTGTGAATTCTCCGTAACACTGACTAAAATGAATCTTCATATGCTCAGTTAACAGATATTATCAACATATATAGTAACATACGGACATGAGCTAAAATTGAAAAGTTTGAAATATCCAGTGCTCTAGTTTAATTGGAGGAAGCATCTCAAAAAGCAATGAGTAAAAAAAATCGAGATCTGAGTTATTAAGTCTGTAAGGGTGTTTTAACACCTAGTGCCCTAAAACCAACTGGTTTGGGAGTCACTGGCCCAAAGCTCTCTACATGGATCAAAGATGCTGCAAAAATATATATCTAAAGTCTGAGTAATTAAGTCCGTAGGGGTGTCTTAACACCTGGTGCCCTAAAGCCAACTGGTTTGGGAGCCACCGACCCAACACTCGCTACATAGATGGAAGATATTGTATAAAAAAAAATAGAGAAAAAAATGAGAAAAAAATCTAAAAAATCAGAAAAATATTCCATTGCTACAAAAAGGTGTGAAATCTGATAGAACTTTAGGACAAAAATATTACTCTCTTATCAACTGCACTTATGACTGTTGTGGGAAAAAATGAGTTGATTAATATTTTGTCGACTGTGTATATGGAGAATGGTAAAAATAATCGGAGAATTTACTTATTCGGTAATTTAGAATGAAACAAAACAACTATTGATTTGGAGTAGAAATTTCACCTGATTAGTCACTAACTTCTTTATTCTCTTTTCTCTTGTCTTTTTGCTTTTGTGTGCATTAGTTTCACTACCTTTTTACTTTTGTAAAACTTTTGTGGGTATCGTTGCTGTAAGCCCTCACGAGACTATAACTCGTCCACTAGGGACACCTAGGGGTTTAAAGGCTTGTTGCATATGCTAAATGCAACCGTGATCCCTACGAAAGTGGCTTAGTTTAATTCTAATTGTTTCTTGTATTTTATTTTATTGTTTTGCTCGAGGACTAGCAAAATGTTAGGTTTGGGGGTGTGATGAGCGGAAAATATATCAATATTTACCGCCCCTTTAACTTAATATTTTTTTTAGTTTCTCGGGTTTGATGAACGTTTTGATGTGTTTTAGTTTATTTTACAGATAAAATAATATCGGATCTCAATGAAATTATTTAGGACGAAATATGGGTCAAATAAGGGCAATTATTGGACTTATATTTTAATTTTGGAGATTGGAAACTTGAAAGGGCGTTTTTGACGAAGTGCAGTTTTGGAAATTCCAGTTTTGCGCATCTGTCGTATTTTGGGCATAACCTTTTACTCCGATATCGGATTGAGCTGATTCAAGTTCCAGATTAAAGAAGACTCAAAGATCTACAGCTGTTAAAGATAAAATAATTTCTAATTCTGAAGATTTCATGCCCGAAATTAATGAACCATCCAGAAGTGTGTTGTGTGTAATTATTAAAGTCAATTTCAATCATTTTCAAAGCAAAAAAATAAATTAATAAATAAATAATAAAAATTATCAAATCATCACCAAACATGATAAGAGATTAGTGGAGAAATTAATAATGGATTTGGTGGAGCAATTAGTGGAACAATTAGTGGAGCAATTAATAATTGATTTGGTGGATGATTTGATGGAGGCAAAATTTCGCCTAATAATACCAAGCCATTTCATTTGTAAAATTCATACTTTCTTCTAAGGAATTCCTTAAGAATACTAAGAAAAATGTATCTTGTTTGTTTATTTACAGCTTTCAGTAATTAATTTCCGCTTTCGCACTTTCTTTTTTTACTTTTCAGTTTTTACTTTCCGCAATTTACTTTTACGCACAGTACTTTTCTTTCTTTAATTTCAGCATTTACTTTTCAGCAATTTACTTTTCAGTAATTTACTTTCAGCATTTACTTTTCAGTAATTTACTTTCAGCATTTACTTTCAGCATTTAATTTTCAGTATTTAATTTCAGCATTTACTTTCCGTCATTTACTTTTCAGTATTTTACTTTATGTCTTTTATTTTATTTAAGTTTTTTTTACTACTCGTAAATATGTGTCGTAACTAAGCCAGTTATCTGGGGTTGTGATGAATTTTAATATCACCGGTTTATAAGGTGTTAGATTATAGTTTGGGTATTATAAAGATTTATTTATTGAGTCTTAATCTTAATGCTTTTTCATTAACTGGCCATTAATAAAATTGATCTGGTAAATCTAAAATGAACTAGACATAGGGATTTTAGGTTTCAGCCTTAGACTCAATAGCCCAAGATCTTCCTTGAGGATAGATAACCCTTTAATAGATTTCCTTACAGGATAGGATATACCTATCGGGCTGGGGTAGCCATAATTGGAACTTAAACTTAATGAATCCAGATATTTGGTTGACATAGACATATGGTTCAATTGGATTAAACTGGGTATTTGTGTCTGACCATCGATAGAGGCTTACACATAATTTTGTTCCAGGTTAATAAATCAATATATTACCCAACTTAAGACTTCATTCATTTTAAAAATGATATTGGAAGAAATCACAACCCTAGATAGTTTTTAATATTGAATTTTCTTAAAATCTACTTTTCGAATATTTTATTTACTGGTTTTTAAATTTAGAATCATCACCATTTCAAATCAATCAAACAACCTGTTAGATATTAGTAATCATTTGACCTCATACAATTAATAGTTTAGATATTATGTCCTCGTGGGATCGATATTTTTATACTACTTGAACGATACGTGCGCTTGCGTTATACGTGTGTGTTTATGCCGGTCAGTGACAAAGGAAATTGCTCTTTTATCATTTTGTAATTAGATTACTCGGATATATAAATGATAAAAGTCCTTATGATTAGTTCCGGTTTAATAAGATATGAGACAATATTAATCCATGGAAGGTTTAATCATTAAATATCCATAGTTGTTGTATTATCGAGACTAGACATGGATAATGTGGAATAGGCTAGTATCGTACTTATGCGCGTTATGGAAGCTTAATGGTATAGTTCTCATATATTTAAGTATTGGGTACTTATGCAAGTGTGATAGGATGTTCTGTTTACCGATGGTACAGGAACAGCTTCGCTCTGGATAGACCCCTCGAAATCCCATTGGTAGTATGACTATGTGTCTATGGGAATCCGAATCAGGGTAGGTATATATGGTCTTAACCTGAGACTTGCATCGCTAATACTTGCGACAATCAGTATACTTTGGTTTTGGTCGTCCGGGGCTTTAACAGGTTCTGTGTACACCTCTTCTGGGTATACTGAGAATCGTAGTGTATTGGGTGTGATGTCAAGATGGAAGTATCACTTCAGTCATATGGAGATAATGATCATGCAGGGATACAGAACTGGTACTCTTAAATGCTGCAGCTATCGGGATAATATGACAAGGTCATGATTATCCGATTATAGAGACTAGTTGCTAGTGATCTGATATATGCTTCGTACGGGGCAGACACAATTCCAGCCCCAGGCCTAGCATGTGACATCCGATACTAGATCGTAATACGTAATACACTGTATACTACGCCTGATAAAGATTATATATTCCTCATTGAATATTTCTGGAGAATTGGGTAGGCACGGTGCTTTGCTAAAAGCCAAACATGTCTTGTAAATCAGTAAGAATGTGGTACCGGGTACGCACGTGTTCGGATAGTCTGATGACCGTATTTACTACCAACATATCCAGGGATCTCTTGGGTAGCTTCCCGAAGATTCACCCATGACATTTGACTCGAACAGAATTAATCTATGATTAATTATGAGAGAGAAAATTATTATAAGATTAATTACGGTAAGAATTAATCTGGGATTAATTATCAGAGAAAGAATTAATCTGGGATTAATTGCGTCGAGAATTTATCTGGGATTAAATTCGTCAAAAAGAGAACGCGATTAATTTGGAATCAATCGGCAAAATGAATTTAATAGTGAAATTGGATTTTTTCTATTTAATTTATTTAATTGGGCTAAAATAATATATTAGATATATTAATTGAAATTGGATTTCAATGCGAAATTAAAATTGGATTTTAATTCAAGCGAACGAATTAATTTGGAATTAATTTGTAAGCGACTTCCGTAATAATTTTGCTATTCATTATTATTTAATTAAATTTAATTTAATTACGTAGCGACAGAAAATTCGTTTAATCGGATTAAACGAACCCGGCCCAAAGTGTGTTATGTAAGCCAACTTGAATTTTGAATTCAAAACGGTGGGACCCACTAACTCACATCACTAGTCATTTGTTGATGTAAGTGGTTGGATGCATTTAATGCATTTTTTCCAACACACTTGACTTTTGTTTTTGAAAAATATAAAAGGAAGTTGTATTTGGAAAACATTATTAGTTTTGTTAGACATTACTATTCACATCTCTCTCTCTCTTCTCTACCCTTCATTGCCGATTCTTGTTGTTCTTGGAGAAGAAATTTTGTTTCAATTTATGGACAAAGCTAGTACTTTGGAAGTCATATAAAGGTGATAGGAAAACTCACCCGAGAGTTTTGAACTCAACAAACAAGATTAGTTGATTGGTTATGTTAATTTCACTTTAATTAAATTAGTATAGAAAGGTGTTAGCTAGTGTTTTGGAAACATTAGATTAGTTGATTGATTATGTTAATTGCACTTTAATTAAATTAATATGTAATTTGGAATAATGTGTTAATTTAATTTGTTGTAATTGGGCTTAATGGGCTTGGTTAGGCCAAGTTTGGTTTAGGACAATTGGGTTGGATCCAATTGGGCCTAAAACCATTTCCATAAAGTCCAAATATGACAATTGGGCCTTTAAATAATTTAATTGGGCCTAATTGGCCTAAATTGATTTTTGGCATAGGGTGATTCCTAATTGGGCCTTGGCATCTTGGGTTTGATCCATAATGGCCAAAGCACATGCCTAAAGAATTAATTAAAAGCCCATTGGACTTTAATTAAATAGTATTGGATACTAATTGGGCTTTTGAGACCCATGAAGATTGAATTTGGAATCCAAGTCTAAAAGGAACTATTAAAAGTGTAATTATTTAATTTGGAATTAAATATGAATTAGTATTGGATACAGATTGAATTGGATTTAAAATTGTAGTTCGATATAATTCAAGAATACGTACTTTGAGTATTTATTCATAAATGAGTTGGACTCGCGCAAATCAAATCATTGTTTGAACATTGGATGGTCATTAATTCAAAGATTAATTAATTGGATTAGATTGATTGAATAACATGCTATGTGTGAATACTTGGATGTATTGTATGAATAATATATATCGGATGGATATTAGAAGGGTGAGGGAAATTTTGGAAATTATTGTAATAAATATAGAATTTATTAAATTGGACCTGCGAGTCCAGCCTATTATCTATTTTCTCATTGTATTTATCTTCTCACCAATTCCCCTCAATGCAAATGAGGTTTCTTTAGAAGTATTATGTAATTGGGTAGAAGTATGAATAGTGCTAGCAGGAGAGAGGACATAGAGAGATTTGTGCTAGGAACAAATTTGTTATATATCCATCCGCATATCATTATTATTTTATTTCGCGCCTTATTATGCTTTTAGAATGTATGCTTAAGGGTGTATGATGAGACCTAATCAAAGATAATAAATTGGTTGCCAATTTACGCTAAAAACCCTCAAATAATATTAAGTGTTTTTCCTTCCATTGAGTGGTTCTCTCTCTAGATCCAAGATTGGCATTGGTTTGTTGGCCAAAGTCAAGACCTTTGTCCATCATGGATGTGTTTGAACCGCATAAGCTTTGTTCCATACTGTATGTCTTGGGCGGTTGTGACTTGTTGGCCAAAGTCAAGGTCACTTCTTGTTCATCGACTTCGATTACGAAGTTTTCCCACTGTCAATAGGTCACGCTTAACTAGAATCATTAAGCTTGTTGAGCCAAAGCCAAGGCTTAGTTGATTTAGAGGAAAAGGTTAGGAAATATATTGGATATATTTACATATATTGGATATATGTTTCGGACTTGGAGGTCCACCTACTGGATCTAGGAATTGGATGGGATCCAATTGATCTTAGAGATCTACCTAGTTAAGTTCCATACAACTTGTTGGCCAAAGTCAAGGTTGTGTGTTATTTAACGGTATCCTAGCCCACTAGGAAACTAGGTTTCCCGAGTACTCCACAGAGGGTTAGAGGCTCACCGAAAAATAGTGAGAGGCAAGTATTAATTTAGTAATTTCATTTAGATATTTGCCAACACGCGCTTTTTTATTTTATTTATCGTTGTTATAAATATATTTGTTGGACTAATATTAAATATTGCTTTCTTTGAACAGTTAGACTATACAATACATTACTCAACTTGTAGTTGGTTATATAGTTGGACTATAGTAACCATTACATTTTGAGTGTACCCAAAATCGTTGACTGGATAGTTAGACTATAACAATCAAGATGACTGAAAGATTAGCGTTAAGGGACATAATCCTAAGTGAAAATGTCTTTAACGGCATAATTTTCCAGATTGGAAATGAATCTCATAATAGTCGTGAGAGCCGAGAAGTTACTCTATTTGATAGAGCGACCTCTCGGGCCTAAGCCCAGAGTTGAGCAAATAGTAGAGCATGAGTTTTGGAAGACTCATCGTGATGAAAACTTTAGTGCTCAATCCATAATGCTTGTTGCAATGACTCCTTAATTTCCTCGTCAGAACTAAGGATTATATCATTATACCATGATGTTGAAATTGAAGGATCTTCAAAGATCTAACATTAGATCTTAGAAGTATGAATTGCAAGCTCGCGTATTTCAGAGGGTACATCTGTCGAGCACTAGGTGTTGCAGATGATTGCTGACAACAAACAGCTAGGTTAGCTGGGCATTACCTATGAGGCCGAGACTTCCATAGATTTGATCTTACAGTCTCTGCCCGAATGCTGCGGCGGGTTCATTATGAACCAAGAGAAAACTCTTGGAGAGTTAATGCCTATGCTCAATAAGGTAGAGCCAGAGCTTCCAAAAGGGCAAGAAGCATAAGACGCATCTTACTTTGACATCCCAGAAGGTCAAGGGTTGGCCGAAGGCTTCTGGGGGTGTAAAGAAAAAGGGCAAAGGAAAAATTGTCATAGTCTTCTGGGAAGACAAAGGACATATCCGAAGATGTCTGCCTAAATTGTAGCAAATGGGGTCACTGGAAGCGTGACTGTCGTATGGACAAGGTAGACATGAAGGAGGAGAAGACGGGGCAATGCTCCGGCTTCAGGTATGTTTGTTATAAACATGTCCACTACTGGTTTTAAAATTGGATTTTTAATACTGGAGTGGTACATACATATGTACTGATGTGCGGGATCTGCTGATTAGCAAGAGACTGGCTTCAGATGAAATGGAACTGCGAGTCAGAAATTGGACGAGAGTCGTTGTTTTGGCCGTGGGAACCTAAGTTTTGGAATTGCCCTTTGGGCATGTACTTAAATTAGGAAACTGTTATAATGTACCTAGTTTGACTAGAAACATTATCTCTATATCTGGTTTAACCCGTTGCGAGTATACCTTTATGTTCCAGAACACTTAGTGTTTTGTTTATAAAGATGATATTAAGATATACACATTAGATGTGAATAATAGTATTTATATTTTGAATATAAACAAATCTCATATATATAACATGACAAATAAATGGCTCAAACTGAATTAATCAGATGAGACTTATTTGTGGCATTGTTGTCTGAGACACATTAACCAGACTCGTATATCCACACTTTCGCAGGGTGGATACTAGGACAGATTTGATCCTAATTCAAATGATGTCTACGAATCTTGTTCATTAGGCAAAGTGCCTAAATCGCCTTTTATTGGTAAAGGTGTACGAGCCACCGAGCTGTTAGCCCTCATTCATCATGACGTAACTGGGCCCATATCTAGCTAGGCTAGAAGTGGATATAAATACTTTGTAACCTTTACGGATGTTACATCGCGTTATGGTTATGTGTATCTTATGAAACATAAGTCGGAGACTATTGATATAATCAATGAGTTTCGACACTAAGTAGAAAAACAGAACGGTAAAAGTATTAATACATTACGGTTGGACCGTGGTGGAAAAATACTTAAGCAATAAGTTTCTTGATTACTTGAAAGAGTATGGTATTTTTTCATATTGGACTCCTCCTGGAACACCTCAATTGAGTGGTGTGTCCGAATGGAGAAACCGGACTTTGTTGGACATGGTAAGGTTAATGATGAGTCGCACTAAGCTATCAATTTCCTTCACATGATACGCATTGAACAGTGCAATACTTATTTTGAATAAGGTTCCGTCAAGATCTGTTGGACAGACTCCATATGAAATATGGACAGGAAAGAAACCGGGTTTCTCATTCCTGAAGATTTGGGAACGATGGGCATATGTTTGGATGGTACCAAACTAGAACCCAAATCGGATAAGTGCCTATTTGTAGGTTATCCTAGGGAAACCAAAGGATATTACCTATACAACCCAAAAGAGAACAAGATATTTGTTGCTCTTCATGCGGTTTTCCTTAGAGGAATTCCTAAATGCAGTGGTAAGTGGGAGGAAAGTATAACTCGATGAAAATTGGAGTGATACTGTTCCTGGCATCGATTCCCTCTCGGAACACGAATAGTTCATCAGGGATTAGACTGTTCAACAATCTTCTACTACACAAGAACCGCGTAGGTCGGAGAGAGTCAGAAAACAATCTGAGAGGTATGGGTTTCAGATCTCACCTCATGTGGATGATAATCATATTGAGGATAATAAACCGACTACGTATGAGGAAGTGATACAAGGTATCGACTTCGGTTTATGGCAAGAAGCCATGAAGTCCGAAATGGATTCCAAGTATATCAACCAAGTTTGGATACTGGTTGATGTACCAGAAGGCATTGTATATGTTGGTAACAAATGAGTCTTCATGGTGAAGAAAGACATGGATGGCAACATACCAACGTACAAAGCTAGGCTTGTAGCGAAATGGTATCGTCATCAATATGGTGTTGATTACAACGAAACCTTTTACCCATTGCCATGGTTAAATCCATTCAGATAATGCTTGCTATTCCTGCATATTTTGGTTATGAAATATGGCAAATGGATGTCAAAACCGTTTTCCTTAACGGAAACCTTTTGGAGGATGTTTACAACATCTTGACGGTTTTGTCATGTCGAAACATGCAAACAAGGTTTGCAAGTTAATTCGATCCATTTATGGATTGAAGCAAGCATTGTGTTCTTGGAACCAATGTTTTAATGAGATCATATTACAATATGGTTTCATTCAAAACGAAGATGATTCTTGTGTATATAAGAAAGCTAGTGGGAGCGCACTGATAATGATTGTCATATACATTCCCATATTAAAATCGGTGAAAGCTTGGCTTTCATTAAAAAATTCTCCATGGAATACTTGGGAGAGGCAACCTTTATTCTAGGAATAAGGATCTACTGGGATAGATCTAAAAGTTGTTGGCACTCTCTGAGAACCCATACATTGAAAGATATGTACGCGACCTGGTGTCTCATATGCTTTGAGCATATGGAGTCACAATCAGGCTGATCCAGGTGATGGTCACTGGATTGATGTTAAGAACAGCCTTGAGTATCTTAGACAAACTAAAGATACATTCTTAAACCATAGAGAATGAGAACTTGAAGTGACTAGGTTCACCGTTGCAAGTTTCCAAAACCGATAAAGATGACTTTGAGTCGTAAATTTTGTTTGAACAACGAAACAGTGAGTTGGAAATCTTCCAAGCAAGATATTGTTTCTGATTCGACAAAAACGAAATATATTGCTACGGCTGAGGCAGCAAAAGAAACATTTTAGATCTATAAAATTCCTAATTGGATTATGAGTAGTTCTGTTAGCAGCTGAGCTGGGCTACAACACAGGCTAGGGAATTGATGTCTCATCAATGATCCAAGTATGTACTTCGATGGTTTTATTTGATTCGTGAGATCATACATCATGGCAATGTGATGATCGAATAAATCGCATCAGATGATAACCTTGTAATCTGCTGGCAAAAGCGATAACTCAGCATAAGCATGAGAGACCAGTACATGGTTCAGGTGTTAGACATTTGAGTGATTGGTTATAGGCCAAGTGGGAGATTGTTGGACAATTATGACCTATAGCATCACTATTTTGTAAAGGACATGGTGTTCTTGTACAAAATTAACTATGTGACAAAAGAAATTGCTCTTTTATCATTCTGTAATTACATTACTCGGATATATAAATGATAAAAGTCATTATGATTAGTTCTAGATTAATAAGATATGAGACAATATTAATCCACGAAAGGTTTAATCATTAAATATCCTTAGTCGTAGTATTATCGAGACTGGACATCGATAATACGGAATAGGCTAGTATCGCATTTGTGCGCGTTATGGAAGCTTAATGACATAGTTCTCATATATTTAAGTATTGGATACTTATGTAAGTGTGATAGGAGGTTCTGTTTACCGATGGTACAGGAACACAGCTTCGCTCTGGATAGACCCCTCGGAATCTCATTTGTAGTATGACTATGTGTCTATGGGAATCCGAATTAGGGTAGGTATATATGGTCTTAACCTGAGATTTGCATTGCTAATACTTGCGAAAATCAGTATACTTTGGTTTTGGTCGTCCAGGGCTATAACAGGTTCTGTGTACGCCTCTTCTGGGTATAATGAGAATTGTAGTTTATTGGTTGTGATGTCAAGATGGAAGTATCACTTCAGTCATATGGAGATGATGATCACGCAGGGATACATAACTGGTACTCTTAAATGCTACAGCTATCGGGATAATATGACAAGATCATGATTATCCGATTATAGAGACTAGTTACTAGTGATCCGATATATACTTCGTACGAGACATACACAATTCCAGCCCCAGGCCTAGCATGTGAAATCCGATACTGGATCGTAATATGAATACATTGTATACTATGCCTGATAAAGATTATATATTCCTCGTTGAATATTTCTGGAGAATTGGGTAGGCACGGTGCTTTGCTACAAGCCAACCATGTCTTTTAAATGGGTAAGAATGCGGTACTGGGATCGCACGTGTTCGGATAGTCCGATAACCGTATTTACTGCCAACATATCCAGGGATCTCTTGGGTCTCTTCCCGAAGATTCACCGATGACATTTGACTCGAACAGAATTAATCTAGGATTAATTATGAGAGAGAAAATTA
The DNA here is from genome assembly GCA_019454045.1 of Zanthoxylum bungeanum. Lineage (NCBI taxonomy): Eukaryota > Viridiplantae > Streptophyta > Magnoliopsida > Sapindales > Rutaceae > Zanthoxylum > Zanthoxylum bungeanum. Next base: position 101,499 of record SKCR01024351.1, read on the forward strand.
ATCTGGGATTAATTACGGCAAGAATTAATCTGGGATTAATTATCACAGAAAGAATTAATATGGGATTAATTGCATCGAGAATTTATCTGGGATTAAATTCGTCGAAAAGAGAGAACGTGATTAATTTGGAATTAATCGGCAAAATGAATTTAATAGTGAAATTGGATTTTTTCTATTTAATTTATATAATTGGGCTAAAATAATATATTAGATATATTAATTGAAATTGGATTTCAATGCGAATTTAAAATTGGATTTTAATTCAAGCGAACGAATTAATTTGGAATTAATTTGTAAGCGACTTCCGTAATAATTTTGTTAGGTATTATTATTTTATTTAATTTAATTTAATTACGTAGCGACGGAAATTTTGTTTAATAGGATTAAACGAACCCGGGCCCAAAGTGTGTTATGTAAGCCAACTTTGAATTTTGAATTCAAAGTGGTGGGACCCACTAACTCACATCACTAGTCATTTGTTGATGTAAGTGGTTGGATGCATTTAAAGCATTTTTTCCAACACACTTGACTTTTACTTTTGGAAAATATAAAAGGAATTTGTATTTGGAAAACATTATTAGTTTTGTTAGACATTACTATTCACATCTCTGTCTCTCTTCTCTACCCTTCATTGCCGATTCTTGTTCTTTTTGGAGAATAAATTTTTTTTCAATTTATTGACAAAGCTATTACTTTGGGAGTCATATAAAGGTGATAGGGAAACTCACCCGAGAGTTTTGAACTCAACAAACAAGCTTGGAGCTCCAACAAATAAGGAATTTTTTAAATCCTAAATCTGATCAAGGTGAGTTTTTTCGCAACTTCCTTTGATTAATTCACACACGAATCACTATTAGAGATCCTTGGAATGTTCTAGGAACACTTACAAATCTGGCACAGTAACAGCTCTAAACGGCTATATTACCGTTTGAATATATCTGTTAGGCCGGTATGGTCATCGGTATTGGTACCGATTTGGTCCTTGCCGGTTCCAGTAAGTATATTTTACTAATAGGCTCACCGGTATAGTCTCTGGTTTGATGCATGCCAGTTTCATTGTGTATGAAATCTCCAGTATGACTGGTATGGACACCGGTATGTCACCGTTATGAAATGTGTCGATTCCAGAGAGCATGCAAAATAGTGCATTAGACCGATATGGTAACCGGTATGGCACCGGTATACTGGTCACAGTATAAAATACAGGATTTGAAGGTTTAAAATATTTTGCACATAATCTTAATGCATCTATATGAATGTGCATGTGTCATATGAGCTTAGGTACTTAGATAAACAATTCACATTACATTTAAGGTTCTAAACTAAGACTAAGCATTATTGTCTTTGATTTGTCGTTAGTCTTCACATTCTCGCTCTTCACCACCAATGTGCTTCTACATCTTTTTATAATGTCTCACTATTGTGCGTCGAAGTCTTCAAGTGTTGATGTCATCAAAATTCATTAAGCGATTGTATCGTTAACAATCTCTCCCTTTTTTTATGATGGAAACTTTCATTAAAACTTATGAGCTTGAGAATCCAAGTAGTTGATGATTTTGCTCCCCCTCAATATTTGCTACCCCTTAATGTGTGTCTTCAATATTGTGCTACAAAACTTAGACAAACACATTAAAAGACATATGCTCCCCCTTAATACAAGGGTGTGGGCAATACAAGTTTTAATCTCATTCCTATGATTTCTCCCCCTTTGACATTATCAAAAAGTGGAGAAGCAAAAATTAGGTTCTAATGAGATATCAATTAAATATGTGCATTTTCAAATGAAGATACCAAAATTTATAAATATGCATATTAGCATTTCCCCTTTATCCACAAAATATAGAAATCATGCATAGAACATTTCTCAAATTTTATACCAATGAATAACAATGCATTTTTAATGATTTCTTTCTATTCTTATTATACCAATTAATCAAAATTTCAACTATCCATGCATTTCATGAGATCAATTATGTCAATATACATGTATTTCATTTTTTAACTAAATATGTTCAAGGACAAAGGCATGTTCAATGCAAATCAATCAAGTAATTATTGGACAATTATGACCCAGAGCATCACTATTTGTACAAATCATTGTGTTGTTGTACAAATTAACTATGTGACAAAGAGATTGCACTCTTATCATTTGTGATTAGATCACCTAGATGTATAAATGATGAGAGGTCCATATGATTTGTTCCTAAACTGAGAATGATATGAGACAGTATCAGTCCACAAAGGATAAATCATTAAATATCCCTAGTCAGAGTATTATCGAGATTGGACATCGATAAATACGTAAAAGACTAGTATTACACTTGTACGCGTTGTGAGGGCACAACAGTATAGTTCTCATATATTTGGGTATATGATACTCATGCAAGTGTAATAGGAGGTTGTGTTTTACCGATGGAATGGGAAACAGCTTCGCTGTGGATAGACCCCCTCAGAATTCCATTGGTAGTATGACTATGTGTCTATGGAAGTCCGAAATCAGGGTAGCTGTATTTGGTCTTAACCTGAGACTTGCACCGCTAATACTTACGACAATCAATATACTTTGGTTGAGGTCTTCCAAGGCTTTAACAGGTTCTGTGTACGCCAATACTGGGTATATTAAGAATCGTAGTGTGTTGGGTGTGATGTCAAGACGGAAGTGTCACTCCAGTCATAAGGAGATGATGGTCACGTAGGATACGGTACTGGTTCTCTTAAGTATTACAGTCATCGGGATAATATGACTAGGTCATAGTTATCCGATATAGAGACTAGTTACCAGACATCCGACATGTGCTTCGTACGGGGCAGACACATTCCAGCCCCAGGCCTAGCAAGTGATCATCCGATACTGGATCGAAATACGCAATACCACGTATACTACGCCTGATATAGATCGCTTATTCCTGTAAGCATGTTTCTAGAGAATTGGGTAGGCATGGCGCTTTGCTATAAGCCAACCTTGTCTTGTGAATCGGTGTAAACGTACTACGAGGTACTTACGTGTTCGAATAGTCCGACGACCCGATTTACTGCCAACATATCTGGAGATCTCATGGGTCGCTCCCCGAAGATTCACCGATGACGTATGACTCGCACTTTAATTAATCTGGGATTAATTTAATGAGAGAGAAAATTAATCTGGGATTAATTACGGAGATATTTTATCTGGGATAAAATATTAATTAAAGAGAGAGAACGATTAATTTGGAATTAATCAATAAAATAATATATTCGATATATTATACGAAATTGGATTTCGATGCGAAATTAAAATTAGATTTTAATTCGAGCGAACGAATAAATCTAGAATTAATTCGTTAGTGTCGTGAATAATGATTTCGCTAGGCATAATCGTTTAATTACGTTGCGACGGAAAATTCGTTAATTTGGAATTAGTGAACCCGAGCCCGAGATTATTTGCGAGCGCATTCGCATTTTGAATTCGAGTGCGGCACGCAAGTCAAATCATGCGTCAAATCATTAGTCACATCAAGCGTCAAATCACATGTCACTTTGAGTGATGGGACATTTGAGTGATTGATGTGAGTTGATTTGAGGTGATTGACAAGCATTTAATGCTTGCCTTTTTGGAAATTAAAAGTGGTAAATGGTTTAATAATTTTGGAAATTATAAAACCCTTTTACAATTTTTTATTTCCCACTCTCTCTCTTCCATTTACCGTATTAGGCTTTTGGAGCCAAAAAATCGTTCTTCCTTCTCACTCGGCTTCATTGCCATTTCTTCTGTTTTTCCTTCTGGTTTTGACCGAAAATGGCAAGAAGGTGAGTGATGTTTTTTGTGGCAAAGAACATCACAAGTGATAGCACACCATTGGAGATATACCAAGGTGATAGGGAAGTGTTTTCATGTGCATGGAATCAACAAAAACTTAGAGCTTCAAAGGACATCCATGGCCGATTCTTGGAGGAGGAAGACAAGCCATCACCGTGCAGACCACCCACTGCTCAGCCCACTGCCGAGCTTGACAGAGGATGTAGTGCGTTTTTTGGTTCATCACCACATGCATCAAATCCGTTCATTGTGAGTTTTTCGCACCTCCTATGTTTGTATTTACACTTGTTTCATGCTTAATCTATGATCTTGGGACTTGATTGAAACCCAACAATGGTATCTTAAGCTATTGATTGCATGAAATTGATTTTAGGGCTAAAATTGGGCAAAACAAATTTGGGCATTATTTGATGAAATTGAATTGATGAATATGTTTAATTGATGTTTAATTGATGATTGATTAGATCAATTTGAAGAAATTTGATTTGAAACAAACTTCCCCAATTTGGCTTATGTTGGCCGAAAATTAGAACCCTAAAATTGTCTTGGATTTTGATTTTTTTGATCATTGGATGTGTTAGAAATCATTAGGGGATATTGATTTTATGTTTGATTGTGTTCAATTAGATTGAATTTGATTTGGGCATATTTTTTCCCCTTTGGCCGAGACTTTAGCATGTGTTAATTGGGTTTGATTTTGATCAAATTATGTTGGACATGATTCCTTGATGATAAGCATGATTAATTGGACAAATTTGGTGTTTTGGAAATATTGATTTGGGTAATTGATAATGCTATACACTTTATTTAATTGAATTGAAAAATTGGATTTTGTAATATAATTAAATTGGGCTTTAAATTGGATTTGGGCTTTTAAAGTTGTTATAGGGCTTTTTCGGGCTTTGTTGTAACAAAGTTGGGTTTAGGCAAAATTGGTTGGATCCAATTAGGCCCAAAACCGCATCCAAAAGGCCCAAATGCGACTAATGAACCTTTAGAGTTTAATTGGGCCTAATGGGCCTAAATTGATTTCTAGGCTTATGGGGTAACTCCCGAATTGGATTTTGGTTATTAAGTTTGACCCGAGTTGACCAAAAGTCCACGCCTGAAGAAATTAATTAAAAGCCCATTGGACTTTAATTAAATTAATATTGGATATTAATTGGGCTTTGAGACCCGTAACGATTAAATTCGGAATTTAAGTCGTAAAGGTTTATTTTATAAAAGTGTAATATTTAATTTGGAATTAAATAGTGAATTAGAATTAAATGCGTATTAAATTGGATTTAATTATGTAATTTAATTTAATTCGAGAATTCGTACTTTGAGTACTTGTTCGCAAAACGAGTTTGACTCGAACAAAATCAAATCATTGTTGGAACATTGGATGATCACTAATTATCAGATTAATTAATTTGATTAGATTGATTGATAACATGCTTGTGTGAATACATGGTTGCGATGCATGAATAATATATATCGGATGGATATTAGTCGGGTGGGGCAATTTTGGAAATTGTAATAAATTTGATTTATTAATTGGACCTGCGTGTCTAGCCTTATCTCATATTTCTTTGTATTCTCTTATCACATATTCCCCTCAATGTAAATGAGGTTTCTTTAGAAGTGTAGTGTAACGGGTAGAAGTAATACTTGTGCTAGCAGGAGAGAGAAATGGAGAGATTTGATCTAGGATCATTGTAAAGTATCCATCTGCATATCATTATTATTTTACATATGCGCTTTATTATGTGTTTAGAATGCATGTTTAAGGGTGTATGATGATGAGACCTTAACAAAGATAATAAATTCGTTGCCAATTTGCACGCGAAAAACCCTCAAATAATATTAAGCGTATTTCCTTCCATTGAGTGATTCTCACTCAAGATCCGAGACGACATTGGTTTGTTGGCCAAAGTCAAGGCCTTTGTCTGTCGAAGATGTGTTTGAATCACGAAGGCTTTGTTCCATGTCAGTGTCTTGTCCAAGTTGTGGTTTGTTGGCCAAAGTCAGGACCACTTCTTGTCCATCGACATTGATTACGAAGCTTTCCATGGTCAATGGGTCGCGCTTGACTGGGATCACTAAGTTTGTTGTGCCAAAGCCAAGGCTTAGTTGATTCAGAGGAAAAAGGTTAGGTAATACATTGGATGTATTGGCATATATAAGATATATGTTTCGAACTTGGATGTCCCCCTACCGGATCTAGGAATTGGATTGGATCCAATCGATCTTAGAGATCTACCTAGTTAATTATCATACAATTTGTTGGCCAAAGTCAAGATTGTGTGATATTTAACGGGATCCTAGCCCACTAGGAAACACGGTTTCCCGAGTACTCGACAGAGCGTTAGAGGCACGCCGAAAATTAGTGGGAGGCAAGAATTAAATTTTCAATATTCGTTCAATTACTCGCCATACGCGCTCAATCACAAATTATTTCGTCGTTAGATTAAATGTTAGTTGGACTAATATTTAAATTGTTGTTTTAACAAACAGTTGGACTGTATTATAGTTGATTATATATAATTGGATTATATTAATCAATATATTTGAATTAATTAATTTCAATTTACAGTTGATTTTATAATTGGATTATAGAAATCAATGTAATTGAAGTTAATTGATTTAAATTATATTTGATTGTATAGTTGGACTATAATAATCAATATAATACATAGTACCATAAATCGTTGATTAAATAGTTGGACTATTAGAATCAAGATATAAATGAAAGATTGACATTTAAAACATAATCCTGGGGAAAATGTGTTTAAATGGTTTAATTTTCAAATTTGAATAAAATTTCAGGATGGTCCTGGAAAATAATAAGTTACTTTATTTGATAAAATAACAAATTAGGCCTAAGTCTGGAGTTAAGCTAATAAGTGGAACATGATATTTGGAATATTCATGTAATGATAACTTTAGTGCTTAATCCATTATACTTGTCATATAGACTCCTTAATTTCTTTATTAGAACTAAGAATTAGATTCTTAAAGTATGATATTGAAATTGAAGGATCTTCATAAATCTATACTTAGATTTTAGAAGTAAACAAATTGCAATAATAAACTCTTGGAGAGTTAATGACTATTCTCAAGGAGATAAAGTCAAAGTTTGCAATTAGGCAAGTAGCGCAAGGCGCACCTTACTTCGATATTCCAGAATGCCAAGGCTTGGCCAAAGGCTTCTGAAGTGTGGAAAAATGGCAAAGGCAAAATCATTATAGTCTTCTAGGAAGATAAGAGGACAAATCCCAAGAGGGAATTGAAGACGAGCAAGGCTCTGACTTCAAATATGTTTGTCATAATTATGTTCACTACTAGTATTAAAATTAGATTTAAATACTTAGTGTGGTACATAAATATGTATTGATGTTAAGAATCTGTTTTGAACACGATACTGACTTCAATAGAGATTAATCTGCGAATTGAAAACGGGACGAAAGTCGCTGTTTTAACCGTAGATACCTAAGTTTAGGAACTACCCTTTGGGTATGTACGTAAATTAGGAAACTGTTATAATGTAACTAGTTTGACTAGAAACATTATCTTTATATCAGTGTTTAATCCGTTACAGATTGGACCTTATATTTTAGAACACTAAAGTGTTTTATTATATAAAGATGATATCTAGATAAACACATTAGATGTGAACGACAGAATTTATATTTAGAATATAAATAAATCTCACCCGAATAATATGACAAACAAATAGCTCGAACTGATTTGATCAGGTTGAAACTTAAAGTGGCAATGTTGTCTAGGACACAATCAAACAAGACTCGTATATCTGCACTTTTGAAGAGTGGGTACTATGACTAATTTGATTCTAATCAAATAAAGTCTACGAATCTAGTTTATTGGGAAAAGTGCCTAAAACACTATTTACTTGGTAAAAGTGTAAATGCCACCGACCTGTTAGCCCTAGTTCATAGTGAAGCTAGTGGGCCCATGTATAGCTAGGCTAGATGTTAATGTGGATATTTCGTGACCTATACGGATGTGGCATCGCGTAATGGTTATGGTTTCTTTTGAAGAACACAAATCGGAAACTTTTATAGTTTCGACACGAAATAGATAAACATATCGGCTATAGTATTAAACCATTACGGTAAGACCGTAATGGAAATTACTTAAGCAATAAATCTCTAAAATACTTGAAAGGGTAAAGTATTCTTTCAAAAGAGGACTCCTCCCGGAACACGTCAATTTGACGGTGTGTCCGAACCGAGTAACCGAATTTTTTTATACATGATTAGGTTAATCATGAGTCGCTCTAAGCTACCATTTCCTTCAACGGATACGCATAAACAGTGCAGAACTTATTTAGAATAAGGTTCCATTAAAATATGTTTGACAGATAACATATTAGATATGAACGGGAAAGAAACCGGGTTTCACATTTCTGTTAAATTTGGGAATGCTAGGCATATGTTTGGATGATACCAAACTAAAACCCAAATTGGATAAGTGCCAATTGTAGGATATCCTAGGGATACCAAAGTATTGTACTTATACAACTCACTTAAGAATAATGGATTGTTGCTCGCCATGCGGTTTTCCTGAGAGGAATACCGATGTGCAGTAGTAAGTGGGAGGATAGTAAAACTCGATGAAAATCGGAGTGATACTATTCAAGGCACCGAATCCTTAATGGAACACAAATATTTCATCAAGGATGTAACTATTACCATTAATCTTCGTATACACAAGAACCGCGTATGTCAGAGAGATTCAGAAAACAACTTGGGGTATGGGTTTCTGATCTCACCTCGTAAAGATGTCAATCTTTTGAGGTATACCAACTGACTACGTATGAGGAAGTGTTACAAGGTATCGACTCCCAATTATGACAAAGTGTCATGATATTCGAAATAGATTCCATGTATATCAACAAGTTTGGATACTAGTTGATGTACCGCAAGGCATTGTGCCTACTGGTACTTTATAAGTCTTCAAGGAAGACATACATGGATGGCAACATACCAACGTGTAAAGCTAGGCTTTTAACGAAAAGGTATCGTTATCAATTTTGTGTTGATTTCGATTCAACCTTTTATCTGTTGCCACGGTAAATCCATTTGGATAATGCTTGCTAAAGCTGCATGTTTCATTTATGAAATATGATAGCTGGATGGAAAATCGCTTTTTGATGAGTGGTAAATCTATCACTATTTCCCACTCATTTAACCAAATATTTTGTATAGTTTCTTGAGTTTTGTGAACATTTTGATGTATTTTGTGTTATTTTGCAGATAAATAAAGTTTGGAAAGCATTGGAGACAATTTGGGGGCAAATGGACAAAATTGGACAAAAAGGGCATTTTCATCATTTTGGCGTCGCGACGCTGAAGCCTTGCGCGTCGCGACGCCCAGCCTGCGCCGGATCTGCTAACGTACGTCGTCAACCACGTGTCAAAATCTGATTCGTCAAAATCTGCTAACGTGCGCCGATCATGCTAACGTGCGTTGTGCCACGTGTCACAATCACAACGGTTCTACTAACGTGTGCCGAACGCCACGTGTCAAGATCCTATTCGACCAACCTAAGCGCGTGCCACATGTCCTCTTCCTATTGGACCGAATAATCGATGAATCAGAGCTTGCCACGTGTCACCATTCTATTAGACCGAATTTCCACCCAATCACAAGCTGACACGTGTCAGAATTTCATTCATTCTAACCAGCAGCCACCAACCAGAGCATGACACGTGTCTCAATTATTGCTGCCGACAGACGCTTAGTCAACCCGCGTGGACTCCGCGTGGACTCCGTGTAACTGTTGCCAGCGTCGCGACGCTAGTGCATTTTGGGCGTCGCGACGCTGGACCAAAATCTGCCTATAAAAGGAGGCCGCCAGATTCATTTTTCTTCATGCTCTCCTTGGGAAATTCTCCCTGATTTTATAGGAAGCATCTATTTTTGTATATATAAATAATATTTTATTTTATGTCTTTTAATTTTCAGTAATAGTAGTTCTCTTCTTCTACCTTTCTTTAATGTTTAGTAGTTAATTTTCTGCTGGGGATAAGGTGAAGCTTTTATTATTTTAATTTAGATTAATCTCCTTTAAATATAATATGGAAATTATAATTCAAAATATAAAAGATTACCGCCTTAATGGCTGGTTTTATTTATTTGACATAATGTGGCACCGCCTATATGGCTGGTCTTTAGGTGACAAGTAATTACCGCCTATATGGCTGGTTTATGTTCAAATACTATTACCGCCTTTATGGCTGGTCGGACTTAATTTGACTTAATAAAGAATACCGCCTTTATGGCTGGTCGGTAATATCATGTTTAATTTATGTATTATATTAAGAGAGATATCTAAATTATAAATAGTAAAAGTGGATCCCCAACCCCCAGCATTTTATTTTTATTCTAGGGAAGTGATGAAACACAATACACACACTTAATAATTGATTTTCTTTTTATGGGTAGTTCTTTAGTTTGTTTAATTGAGTCTTAAGCTTAATGCGTCTTGTTAACTGGCAATTAATAAGATTGATGGGGTAAATCTAAAATGAACTAGACATAGGGATTTTAGGTTTCAGCCTTAGATTCAATAGCCCACGATCTTCCTTGAGGATAGATAACCCTTTTAATAGATTTCCTTACAGGATAGGAATATACCTGTCAGGCGGGGGTAGCCATAATTGGAACTTAAACTTAATGAATCCAGGTAATGTGGTTGACATAGGAATATGGTTCAATTGGGTTATACTGGGTATTTGCGTCTGACCATCGGAAGAGGCTTTTGCATATCATCGTGTTCCAGGTTAACAAATTAATTTATTACACATAAATAAGAGAGTCAATTCATCTTTTTAATCCTGAAAAGGAAACCTTTTGGAGGATGTTTAAAACATCCTGACGGTTTTGTCGTACAAAAACTAGCAAACAAGGTTTGCAGGTTAATCGATCCATGTTTGGATTGAAGCAAGCATTGGTTCTAGGAATTATCGTTTTGATGTAATCATAATAGTATATGATTTGATTCAAAACGAAAAGATTCTTGTGTATATAAGAAGGTTAGTGGGAGCGCACTGACAGTGGTTGTCCTATAAATATTGATAATGTGTCATTTCTTGGAAATGATATTCCCATAATAATTGGCGAAAGCTTGGCTTTTGAAAACTCTCCGTGGAATCGTACATTGTAAAATATACGCGACCTAGTGTCTCATACGCTTTGAGCATATGATTCACAAACGGGCCAATCCAAGTGATAGTCACCGGATTGATGTTAAGAACATCCGTTAGTATCTTAGAGATCTAAGGATGCTGTCTTAAGCTATGGAGAATGAGAACTTGAAGTGACTGGGATCACTGTAGCAAGTTTCCTAAACTGATAAAACGACTAAAAGTCGCAAACGGTACTATACAGTAGAATAACGGTACAGTGAGCTGGAAATCTTCCAAGCAAGATACTGTTACCGAATAAACAACAAATGCGGGTTAATTGCTGCAGCTGAGGCGGCAATAGAAGCCTTCTGGGTCAATAAACAAATCTAATTAGATTAGATATAGTTCTGTTAGCAGCTGAGCTAAGCGTCAGCACAGGCTAAAGAATTAATGGTCTCATCAATGATCCAGATAAATACTTCGATATTCATCTAATTCGTTCGGATCATGCATCGTGGCGATGTGATGATCGAATAAATCGCATCAGAAGATAATCATGTAAATCCGCTGATGAAAACCTTTTCTCAGCAATTTGAGCCAACCGTACATTGTTCGGGTGGTAGACACTCGAGTGACTGGCTATAGGCCAAATGGGAGATTGTTGGACAATTATGACCCATAGCGTCACAATTTGTACAGATCATTGTGTTGTTGTACAAATTAACTATGTGACTAAGAGATTGCACTCTTATCATTTGTGATTAGATCACCTAGATGTATAAATGATGAGAGGTCCATATGATTTGTTCATGAACTGAGAATGATATGAGACAGTATCAGTCCACGAATGATAAATCATTAAATATCCCTAGTCAGAGTATTATCGAGATTGGACATCGATAAATACGTAAAAGACTAGTATTACACTTGTGCGCGTTGTGAGGGCACAACATCATAGTTCTCATATATTTGGGTATAGGATACTCATGCAAGTGTGATAGGAGGTTTTGTTTTACTGATGGTACGGGAAACAGCTTCGCTCTGGATAGACCCTCTCGGAATTCCATTGGTAGTATGACTATATGTCTATGGAAGTCCGAAATCAGGGTAGCTGTATTTGGTCTTAACCTGAGACTTGCTCCGCTAATACTTACGACAATCAATATACTTTGGTTGAGGTCTTCCAGGGCTTTAACAGGTTCTGTGTACGCCAATACTGGGTATATTAAGAATCGTAGTGTGTTGGGTGTGATGTCAAGACGGAAGTGTCACTCCAGTCATATGGAGATGATGGTCACGAAGGATACGGTACTGGTTCTCTTAAGTATTGCAGTCATCGGGATAATATGACTAGGTCATAGTTATCCGATATAGAGACTAGTTACCAGACATCCGACATGTGCTTCGTACGGGGCAGACACATTCCAGCCCCAGACCTAGCACGTGATCATCCGATACTGGATCGAAATACGCAATACCACGTATACTACGCCTGATATAGATCGCTTATTCATGTAAGCATGTTTCTAGAGAATTGGGTAGGCATGGCGCTTTGCTAGAAGCCAACCTTGTCTTGTGAATCGGTGTAATAGTCCGACGACCCGATTTACTGCCAACATATCTGGAGATCTCATGGGTTGCTCCCCGAAGATTCACCAATGACGTATGACTCGCACTTTAATTAATCTGGGATTAATTTAATGAGAGAGAAAATTAATCTGGGATTAATTACGGAGATATTTTATTTGGGATAAAATATTAATTAAAGAGAGAGAACGATTAATTTGGAATTAATCAATAAAATAATATATTCGATATATTATACGAAATTGGATTTCGACGCGGAATTAAAATTAGATTTTAATTCGGGCGAACGAATAAATCTAGAATTAATTCGTTAGTGACGTGAATAATTATTTCTCTTGGCATAATCGTTTAATTACGTCGCGACAGAAAATTCGTTAATTTGGAATTAGCGAACCCGAGCCCGAGATTATTTGTGAGCGCATTCGTATTTCGAATTCGAGTGCGGCACGCAAGTCAAATCAAGCGTCAAATCATTAGTCACATCAAGCGTCAAATCACATGTCACTTTGAGTGATGGGACATTTGAGTGATTGATGTGAGTTGATTTGAGGTGATTGACAAGCATTTAATGCTTACCTTTTTGGAAATTAAAAGTGGTAAATGGTTTAATAATTTTGGAAATTATAAAACCCTTTTACAATTTTTTATTTCCCACTCTCTCTCTCCATTTACGGTATTAGGCTTTTGGTGCCAAAAAATCGTTCTTCCTTCTCTCTCGGCTTCACTGCCATTTCTTCTGTTTTTCCTTCTGGTTTTGACCGAAAATGGCAAGAATGTGAGTGATGTTTTTGTGGCAAAGAACATCACAAGTGCTAGCACACCATTGGAGATATACCAAGGTGATAGGGAAGTGTTTTCATGAGAATGGAATCAACAAAAACTTGGAGCTTCAAAGGACATCCATGGCCGATTCTTGGAGGAGGAAGACAAGCCATCACCGTGCAGTCCACCCACTGCTCAGCCCACTGCCGAGCTTGACAGAGGATGCATTGCGTTTTTTGGTTCATCACCACATGCATCAAATCCGTTCATTGTGAGTTTTCCGCACCTCCTATGTTTGTATTTACACTTGTTTCATGTTAATCTATGATCTTGGAACTTGATTGAAACCCAACAGTAATCACATATATCATTTAACTCAATAAAATTAATGTGATACTAGTTGACACTAAATGGGGTTATATATATGATTAAGGCATATAATGATATCAAATGAAATTCTACACCAATAGAAGGTTGATTACTTGCATAATCACTAGTATGTTTCTAATTAATTTTACCAATTTGAAATGGGCATACATATATAAGTTGGAGGAAACAGTACCAATGTTTCTATAAATACGGAGTTTACCTTTTACCGTTTGTCATTCCTCATTTCTTTGAGCCTTGGGAACGATTCTCATTTCTCTTTAAGATCCTTCCTAAAGCTCCCTTACAAAATTATCAATTGTCCTTTGGTACCCAACCTTTCTTGGGTCCATGGGGTTAATTTTGATTCCTTGAGGAATCCATGCATTTTTAGTTACATTTTAATTTATGTATTCAAATATTTTATGTCCATTTTTATTACATGCATGACATGTGACATTTTTATTGATAGCAATAATAGCATGAGAATCAGATGCCTTAACAAAATAATTCTTCAAAAATTTCTCTTGATGTAAGGCTTATATCCTAATCATTCTCTATTATATGCATTTTTTTGGTGTAGGAAACGCTTTCCTCGCGCAGCGGAAGCGGCTTAGGTACACGGATCGGACTTGAAAAAATTTTATGCTTTCCCCTTCCTTTAGCCGAACCTGACCAGCAGGTATACTGAAATTTTGCTTCTGTTTCGGACAAGATTTCAGCCCCGGAATGCTTCCGAAACAGTCCCCGAATAGCCCCCGAACTGCAGTGAAATAATGGACTGTTTTGGAGCCGTTACACAACGGAACTGCACACAAATCAACCCCTGATTTGCGTGAACTGCAAGGATGTTTTAGGTCTGATTTTTCACTCAAGATACAGCCACAATACGGCCCTAAATGGTTCCCTAGGTGTTTCCCAAAATCCCGAATTAAAACAAAACAAACCGAGCCCCGAATTAATTATATGATTCACGGCAATGGACAATAAAATACTCCCACTGCCGTGAGATAGAGAAGATGAGAATAATGATTTTGGTTCAACGCCACAAGGTCTTCCGAGCTATGTCTCACAGCCAACGGAAAGTAGTGTGGGCTACACACACAAAATAAATCCCTAAACGATTTAGAGATTTAATCACACTTAGAATAATTTTCTTATTTTTGTTCTTCAATGGAATCTCTCAACTTTTGAGAGAATGGAGAAGAAGAAGAAGGTAGCTAGGGTTGCAAGAATGAGAGTTTTCTCAAAAAGAAAATTAATTCTTCTTTTTATACTTAGGGGTATTTGTTTCCAAAACAAACAAATCCCTCTCTATTCTTTTCATCAAAGAATCGGCCAAGCAAGGGAAAAATATTTAAATTTTTTTCAACATCAATTTTCAATTACCATTATTAAAAGATGTTACAAAATTAAATAAGCAATTAACCATTTGAAAATCATAATTTCCAAATTAATGCCGTGGATTATTTGTTTCCAAAACAAACAAATCCATTCCCTTTATGCTTGAATAATTCGGCCACCATAAGAAAATTAATAATTTTTTTTGTAACATCAATATATTAATTTCCATAATGGAATATATGTTACATAATAAAAAGGTTAAATATTATTTAAACATATGTAACTTCCAAATTAAGTCCAAAGGTTTCCAAAACCCAAAATTTGGAAATTACTTACTTAACATTCTTTTTAAATATATATAATATAATTAAATAACATGTGTTTAAATATATATTTAATAAAACTATATATTAACTTTTAATATAAAGTTTCAAGTGTGACAATTAATATTATTAATCATATTAAAGCTATACATACATTTGTGAGATATAATTGGACTATCCAATTATACTAAATCCGCTATAGTAAATCGAGCTAGCACGGGGACCAAATGAACCTACGGTTCCAAGCTCCAATAATCTCGAAATATTAATTAAGCTCTTAATTAAATATTCTGAATTATTAACTCTGGGTTATTCCACTAAAAACCCGAAGTTGCACTCTCGTTGCCGCATATGATATATTAAGCCGAAAAAAGTCGGTGTCCATCGATATAGTCATTACATATCGATTTGACCCTTCACGAGTATCTTATAATTAGAGCCGGGTCATAATATCTGTTATACCCCTCTAATTATTTTTACCTTAAGTACCATTGATTCTCTAATGAACGATTTATTCATAACTATTTTGAATTTTAATCTTTCTATTCGTAATAGAAAGACTTGAGCGCTCAAATCGTTCAAGCACCGAATCAACCCTTAAGAAAGATACTCATCTACTTCTCGTAAGAAGGAGTGAACTCCATGTCTATATAAAACGTTCCCAGCTACACAACAGGCCATGCCCTCAAAATACGTAGTTATTGGCCGGGACTGCTACACCAACCTCACCTTTGTAAATCAAAGGACATGGCCTCCCATGCAGAAGTTCATAGTACACTCAGGATTAAGATCAAACCATATATGACCATCTAGTAGATCGAAATGACTTTTTTAGTTTAACGGATATTATAAGAATGTCATTTCCATCTGGGTCCAGTCCTATATGATCGCATCATACAAGGTGCCCCCATTCTCATGTCTCTACATGGACGATCCGGATCAAGATCGCCATACAAATATAGAATGGACCGCAGCTAGATAAACCACAAACAAAGTACCCGTTTGTTTGCTCTATAAGGATTATTTAAGATTACTAACTTCAGACTTAAATCCTCTTGTGTATGATACTCATACACTAAGTCTGAAGGCACATAAGTAATCTAGGGTATTTAAGATGATATATAATATGCGAAAATTAAACAAACAATTTGATAAATGAATAATGCATCGTTTATTTCAAAACACATAAAACTGTTTACATCACATGTAGCTCTAGGGCATACATTCCAACAATCGCCCAGTTGCACTAGAGTAAATGGGACATGTCACGTAATTATAGACCATCTAGGTGACCTTCAAAAACTTTAGCCGGCAAGGTCTTTGTAAACGGATCAGCCAGGTTCTCTGCGGATGCAATCTTTGTGACAGTAACGTCTCATCTCTGCACTATCTCTCTGATGAGATTATATTTCCTCTCTATATGTTTTCCCTTCTTGTGGCTTCTTGGTTCTTTGGAGTTTGCCACCGCACCACTATTATCGCAATAGAGTGTGAGTGGTCTATCCATATCTGGAACAACTTCCAGATCTCCCAAGAATTTACAAAACCAGACTGCTTCCTTAGCAGCTTCACAAGCTGCTACATATTCAGCCTCCATGGTGGAGTCAGCAATACAAGATTGCTTTATACTTCGCCATACTATGGCCCCACCACATAGGGTGAACACTGATCCAGATGTAGATTTCCTAGAATCGACATCTGTCTGAAAATCAGAGTCTGTATATCCCTTTAGGATTTTATCATCACCGGAATACACAATCATATAATCTCTTGTTCTCTTAAGATACTTGAGAATGTGTTTCACAGCCACCCAGTGATCCAATCCTGGGTTTGACTGAAACCTACTGACTACTCCCATTGTAAAACAGATGTCCGGTCTCGTGCATAGCATAGCATACATGAGACTACCAACTACTGAGGCGTATGGGATATGTCTCATTTCCTCAACATCTTGAGGTGTCTTAAGAGACTGTTCCTTTGACAAATGAATTCCATGCCGATAAGGCAGATTGCCTTTCTTGGAATTATGCATCCCAAATCGCAAAAGTATCTTATCGATATAGGATGCCTGAGACATAGCTAACAGTCGTTTCTTGCGATCCCGAAGTATCTGAATCCCAAGAATATAACTGGCCTCTCCCAAATCTTCATTTGGAATTGATTAGCTAGCCAGGTTTTCACGTCTGATAATATCTTTACATCATTCCCAATGAATAAAATATCATCGACGTATAAAAAAGAAAAACCAATAATCAAATCGAATTCCATAGTGAGAGTATGATCCCATGAATATATTTCGACTCACAGTTTGGCATTCTCATAAGCATAGATGCGAAATTCTTCCAATTCGTTTAGTTGGTGGAGCCGTTTCTCTCATGCTGCATGCAGATCAACATTAGCTTCTTCAGTAACCATATAATATTGGACACCCCCATATGCGGAAATGTCGTAAACTAGTTTTACGACCATTCCACAACTCTAAGGAAGTTTTAAGAACAGACTTAGATGGAACTACATTAAGGATATTTATTGCAGTTGTAGTGCATATGTTGGTTTCTATTATATATGTCCCAAGAAAGATTAAGCATGTAAAATACTACAAAGAATATATATTTAAACATGAAGTATGGGGAATCATACTTACAATGCTTGTGATGAAGAAGATGATCAAATGGTAGAAGCTCCAAGTGATGGATGGTTCGGCCAAGAGGAGGAAGAAGACTCCAAGCTCCAAGCTCTTATATTCCAAGCTCTTTGATGGTTTCCCTATCACCTCTTTTGATCCCTTGCTTGTGCTAGCAAAAATGGAGAAATGGAAGATCAAATCTTCCTTGCCCTTGTCAATGGAGTTCTCGGCATTTGAGAGAGAAGAGAGAATTTTTGGTGTAAAGTCTTGAATTAATTAATCTTTGTCAAACAAAAATCAATTTATATTTATGTTATAATTTATTAAATTAATAATAAATCTATGACATAAACCATGCAATGGCTTAGAGTGTCAAACAACACTCAAACTCCATGCAAACCTTTGAGTGAAATGCACACTATCACCATGCAATGCCTTAGAGTGTTTTGTACACTATTAACATGCAATGCCATATCAATGACAAGTGTCATGTGGGCCCCACACGTTTCCCAATGAAAGTGGGCCCACGTCCACTCACGCGTTCGGGTTCGATATTTCCGAAATACCGAGCTAGCGTCGCGACGTTAATTAAATCGGATTTAAATAAATAATCGCTCCTAGCGAAATTATTATTTACGTCGCTTACGAATTAATTCTAAATTAACTCGTACGCCCGAATTAAAATCTAATTTTAATTTCGCGTCGAAATCGAATTTCGATTATTATATCGAATATAATAATTATATCGATTAATTCCAAATTAATCGTTCTCTCTCTCTAAATAAGGCACTTTATCCGAGATAAAGTTTCTCCGCAATTAATCCAAGATTAATTAAGTTCGAATCAAATATCATAGGTGAATCTTCAGGAAGCGACCCAAGAGATCTCCGGATATTTTGGCAGTAAATACGGTCGTCGGATAATCCGAACACGTACGTACCTCGTACTACGTCTTTACCGATTCACAAGACAAGGTTGGCTTCTAGCAAAGCGCCATGCCTACCCAATTCTCCAGAAATATTCTATAGGAATATAAGATCTGTATCAGGCGTAGTATACCGTAGTATTGCGTAAATCGATCCAGTATCGGATGATCACATGCTAGGCCTGGGGCTGGAGATGTGTCTGCCCCGTACGAAACATATATCGGACATCAAGCAGCTAGTCTCTTTAAATCAGACAATCCTGACCTAGTCATATTGTCCCGACGGTTGCAACCTTTTATAGAGTACTAGTTCTGTGCCCTGCGTGATCATCGCCTCCATATGTCTGAAGCGATACTTCCATCTTGACATCACATCCAGCACACTACGATTCTCGATAAACCCAGAAGAGGTGTACACAGAACCGGTTAGGGTCCCCAACCACCAAAACCAAAGTTTACCGATTGTCGCAAGTACTAGCGATGTAAGTCTCAGGTTAAGACCATATACACCTACCCTGATGCGGCCTCCCATAGACACGCAGACATACTACCAATGGGATTCCGCGGGGTCTATCCAGAGCGAAGCTGTTTTCCGTACCATCGGTAAAACACAACCTCCTATTGCACTTGCATAAGTATCCAATACTTAAATATATGAGAACTATGCTGTTGTGCCCTCACAACGTGCACAAGCGCAATACTAGTCTATTCCGCATTATCGATGT
Source organism: Zanthoxylum bungeanum (assembly GCA_019454045.1). NCBI lineage: Eukaryota > Viridiplantae > Streptophyta > Magnoliopsida > Sapindales > Rutaceae > Zanthoxylum > Zanthoxylum bungeanum. Next base: position 121,089 of record SKCR01024351.1, read on the forward strand.
CCGATCTCGATAATACTCCGACTAGGGATATTTAATGATTAAACTTTTATAGATTGATACTGTCTCATATCATCTCAATCCAGTATTAATCATATGGACTTTCGCCATTTATTAGTCAAAGTAAATAATATTACAAAACGGCAAAAGGCAATTTCATTATCACATAGTTAATTTTGTACAATAATACAATATCATTTACAAACAGTGACGCTATGGGACATAATGTCTAACAATCTCCCACTTGGCCTATAGCCAGTCACTCAAGCATCTAATACCCGAACTATGTATGTGTCGTTCAAAAACTTGCTGAAGAACAGCCTTCGTCAGCGGATCTGCAATGTTGTCATCTGATGTGACCTTCTCGACCTTTACATCGCCACGATGTATAATCTCCCGAATCAGATGGTAACGTCGAAGAACATGCTTGGACCTTTGATGAGACCTTGGTTCCTTAGCCTGTGCTATAGCCCCGTTATTGTCACAATACAATGGAACGGGCTCAGCTGCTAACGGAACTACTCCTAATCCGATTAGGAACTTTCGGATCCAAACTGCCTCCTTTGCTGCTTCAGATGCAGCGATGTACTCCGCTTCTGTTGTTGAATCGGCAACAGTATCTTGCTTGGAAGATTTCCAGCTCACTGCTCCGTTATTCAAGCAAAAAATGTACCCGGATTGCGACTTGTAGTCATCCTTGTCGGTTTGGAAACTTGCATCGGTATACCCAGATACCGCAAGTTCTCCACCTCCATAAATTAAGAAAGCATCCTTAGTTCTTTTAAGATACTTAAGGATATTCTTAACTGCTATCCAGTGACCTTCACCTGGATCGGCCTGATAGCGACTGCACATGCTCAAAGCATATGAGACATCAGGTCGTGTACATATCATGGCATACATGATCGATCCGACTGCCGAGGCGAACGGTATCCGACTCATGTGGTCTCTCTCTTCCTGAGTCTTAGGACACATGTCCTTAGACAGAGAGGTACCTCGTGCCATTGGAACCAATCCCCTCTTGGATTGTTCCATGTTGAATCTCTTCAACACTTTATCAATGTATGTACTCTGGGAGAGTCCAAGCAGCTTTCTAGATCTATCCCTGTAGATCTTTATTCCAAGAATAAAGGCTGCTTCTCCCAGATCTTTCATGGAGAATTTTAATGAAAGCCAAGCTTTCACCGACGTTAGCATGGGAATGTCATTGCCTATAAGCAATACGTCGTCGACATAAAGGACAATAAAAGTAAGTGCTCTCCCACTAACCTTCTTGTATACACAAGGGTCATCTGCGTTTTGCACGAAATCATATTCCTTTATGATCTCATCAAAACGCTGATTCCATGACCGTGATGCTTGCTTCAATCCATAAATGGATCGATTTAACTTACAAACCTTGTTTGCAAGTCTAGGTACGATAAAACCGTCAGGCTGTTGCATATAAACATCCTCCAAAAGGTTTCCGTTAAGGAAAGCGGTTTTAACGTCCATCTGCCATATCTCGAAGTCGAAATATGCAGCTATTGCAAGCATTATCCGAATGGATTTAATCATGGCAACGGGTGAGAAGGTTTCGTCATAATCAATACCATATTGTTGACGATACCCCTTCGCTACAAGCCTAGCTTTGTACGTTTGTATGTTGCCATCCATGTCGGTCTTCTTCTTGAAGATCCATCTGCATCCAATAGGCTTTACGCCTTCTGGTGCATCAACCAGTGTCCAAACTTGGTTGGCGTACATGGAATCCATCTCGGACTTCATGGCTTCTTGCCATAAAGCGGAATCGATATTTTGTATCGCTTCCTCATACGTAGCCGGCTCATTATCCTCAATAAGATTAATATCAATATGAGGTGAGATCAGGAACCCATACCTCTCAGGTATTGTTCTGACTCTCTCCGACCTACGCGGTCCTTGTGTATGTGAAGTTTGTGGTAGGCACGACTCATCCCGGACGGTCTGTTCTTGTTCCGTCGTTGATTCATTGCCAGGAACAGTATCACTACGATCTTCATCGAGTTCTACTTTCCTCCCACTTACCACTGCATTATAAAAATCCTTCTCAAGGAAAAATGCTTGTAGAGCAACAAATACTTTGTTCTCTTGTGGGTGATAGAAGTAATATCCTTTGGTTTCCCTAGGATATCCAACGAAAAGGCATTTATCAGATTTGGGTTCAAGTTTGGTACCTTCCAAACGTTTAACATATGCCCAGCATCCCCAAATCTTTAGGAAAGAGAAACCTGGTTTCCTTCCTGTCCATATCTCATATGGAGTCTGTTCAACAGACTTCGACGGTACCTTATTCAAAATAAGTATAGCACTGTTTAATGCGTATCCCCAGAAGGATATTGGTAGCTCAGTGCGACTCATCATTGACCTCACCATGTCCAACAAGGTGCGGTTTCTCCGTTCGGACACACCGTTTAATTGCGGTGTTCCAGGAGGAGTCCACTGTGAAAGAATACCATATTCTTTCAAGTAATCTTGAAACTCATAACTTAAGTACTCGCCACCACGGTCTGACCGTAATGTCTTGATACTCTTCCCTGTTTGTTTCTCCACTTCGTGTCGAAACTCTTTGAATTTCTCAAAAGTTTCCGACTTGTGTCTCATAAGATACACATAACCATAACGAGATGCATCATCTGTAAAGGTTACGAAGTAGTGAAAACCACCTCTAGCCTGGCTAGACATGGGCCCGCATACGTCAGTATGAACGAGAGCCAACAGTTCTGTGGCACGTTCACCTTTACCACTAAAAGGTGATTTAGGCATTTTGCCTAAAAGACAAGATTCGCAGACGTCATATGAATTGGGATCAAATTCGTCCAAGTACCCACTCTTCGAAAGTGTGGATATGCGAGTCTTGTTGATGTGTCCCAGACGACAATGCCACATATAAGCTTCATCTTTTAGATTACTTTTTGAGCCTTTTGTTTGTCATTTTAGGAGATTCATTTATATTCAAAATATAAAGACCGTTATTTGCAACAGCTGTGCAAATTTCTGCATCATTTTTATATAAATAACACCCAGTGTTCCTGAATACAAAAGTGTAACCCTGCTGGGTTAACAAGGATACAGATATAATATTCCTAGTTAAACTAGGTACAAAATAACAGTTCAAAAGTTTAAGTTCATGCCCTGAGGGCAGTACTAAAACAAAAGTCCCTACGGCCAAAACAGCAACTGGTGTTCCGTTTCCAACTCGTAGATCCATCTCCCCGGATGCCAGCACCCTGCTATCCTGCAGATCCTGCACATCAGTACAAATATGAGCACCACAACCAGAATCAAAAATCCAATTTTTAAAACTAGAAGTATTCATATTTATCTCAATAACAAACATACCAGAAGCGATAGCCTTGCCATCCTTGATATCCTCCTTCTGCCCCTTGCCCATTCGGCAGTCACGTTTCCAGTGACCCCTCTTGCCGCAGTTGAGGCAGATGTCGTGAGATTTGTCCCTTGGCTTCCTAGAAGCAGATGTCAACTTGCCTTTGCCCTTTTTCTTGAACTTCTTCTTCTTTGCACCTCCAATTGCCTTGGGGCCACCCTTTGGCGCATGAGAGGTCGATGCAAAATGCGCCTCGCGCTTGCTCCCCTTTAGGAGTTTCCTTTCGGACTCCTTCAAGATAGATAACAGCTCTCCAAGAGTGTCATCTGTATCCATCAACTTATAGTTGACTATGATTTGTTTCCAAGTATCAGGAAGTGACTGCAAGATCATATCTATAGTCAGCTCAGCCTCCAAGACTATTCCCATATTGGCCAACTCATCAATATCGGCAATCATTTGAGCCCCGTGGGCTTCAACTGATGCGCCATCTGTCATCCGGGAGCGGAAGAGTTTCCTTACTAGCTCGTACCTCTTCATCCGCTTATTAGTGCGGTGAAGATCACGCAATCTTGCCATCATGTTATAGGGATCCAAGTCCCTATTCTGGCGTCTGAAATGCTGGGTCATTGCAGCTAGCATAACTGACTGAGCTTGGTCACAATCATCACTATGAGTTTTCCATAACTCTAGCTCCAGTGGCTCAGTGGGTTTAGGCGGGAGAGGTCTCTGAATAGTATACAGTATCCTCTCAGCCCCAAGCACTATCTTGAGGTTCATTTCCCAGTCGGCAAAGTTTGTCCCTCTGAAGACATTATCGCCCATGATAATGTCACGGATATTACCTTTGCCAATCATCTTGACAACTATAGTCCAACTATAAGTCAACGATGTATTGGGTACAGTCAAACTGTTACAAATAAAAATAACAATATATTAGTCCAACTAATTAAAATATTGACGAAATGTTTTTGAAAGACGCGTAAGGCTAAGTATCTGAACGAAATTGCAAATTCAATAATAGCCTCCCACTATTTTCTTCAAGTTTCTAACCCTCTGTAGACAACTCGGGAAATCTAATTTCCTAGTGGGCTAGGATCCCGTTAAATAACACACAACCTTGACTTTGGCCAATAAAAAATTGTATGCTATTTAACATAGGTAGATCTCATGATCAATTGGATCTCATCCAATTCCTAGATCCGGTTAGGTGGACATCCAAGTCCGAAACATATGTATAATGTCAATGTATCCAATACATTCTCCTAACCATATCCTCCGAATCAACTAGGCTTGGCTTTGGCCAAAAAACAAACCTAATGATTCCGGTAAGCTAGACCCATTGACGAGGAAAGTTTCGTAATCAATGTCGTTGGACAAAAAGTGACCTTGACTTTGGTCAATAAAAATCACGATTTGGACAAGACACCGATATGCAACAAAACTCTCATGATTCAAGTACATCCTAGGTTGACAAAGGTCTTGACTTTGGTCAAAAACAAACCAATGCCAACTTCGGATCTTGAACAAGAACCATTCAATGGAAGGATATTTAGCTTAATATAAATTGAGGGATTTTCGCGTAATTGGCAACCAATTTATTTATCTTTGTTAGGTCTCATCATCATACACCCTTAAGCATGCTTCTAAAACATCATAAGCGCGTAAAGTAAAGTAATAGTGATATGCGGATGGATATTTAAACAACTTGTTCCTAGAACAAATCACTCCCTTTCCTCTCCCCGCTAGCACTATTCTACAACTACCCAATTACATAATACAATAAGAGAAACCTCATTTACATTGAGGGGAATTAGGTGAGAAGAGAATACAAAGAGATAAAGAGATAAGGCTGGACACGCAGGTCCAATTAATAAATTCCAAATTTACAATAATTCTAAAATTACCCTTTCCCTTCTAATATCCATCCGATATACACTATTCATTCATCACATACATATATATTCAAACAAGACATGCTTTTACAACCAATCTAATCCAATTAATTAGTCTTTGTTAATGTGATCATCCAATGTTCAAACAACGGTTTGATTTTGTGCGAGTCCAACTCGATTGAGAATAAGTACATAAAGTACGAATTCGCGAATTATATCGAACTACTAATTAAATCTAATTCAATTCGTATTCAATACTAATCCAATTATTTAATTCCAAATCAAATGTTTACACTTTTAATATGCTTTAAAGACTTAGATTCTAAATCTAATCCTATTGGGTCTCAAAGCCCAATTAACATCCAATGTTGAATTTAATTCAAGTCAAATGGGCTTAGAATTGATTTATTAAGGCTTGGGCTTTTGGTCATGTGGGTCAAACCCAATTCCAAGCCCAAATAAGGAATCACCCTTAAGTGCCATAAAACCAATTTTAAGCCCATAAGGCCCAATTAAATTATTAAAGCCCATTAATTAAATTTTAATATTCCAAACATTAAAGTCCAATTAATTAAAGTGTAATACCAAGATTAATATATTAAACCAAATATTTCAAAAATACCCATTTAATTTATTAATCATGTATTTGTCAAATTAAATGTCCAACATTAATTTTATCAAAAATCAACTCCATTTCATGTCCTTGTACATTCGGCCAAGGTGAGTTATTTGTGTCGATTTGTTTTTCAATCCGATTGAATTACTAATCTACGTCCCGTACACGTTCTAAGTCATCTAATGATCTTAAACACAAAAATTCAATCTACTCCAAGTAGTAACACATTCGGCCAAGGCATGGATTTGGGGAAAAATCATCCAATGCATTTTTCATGAAATTGATTCCATATATCATCATGTTATACACATGCAAGCATACTTATTAATCAAATTTCATAAGAACATGCTTATATCAATTTCATCATGCCATTCGGCCAAGGTGGGGAAAAATCATCCAATGCATTTTTCATAAAATTGATTCCATATAACATCATGTTATACACATGCAAGCATACTTATTATAATCAAATTTCATAAGAACATGCTTCAATCAATTTAACACACCCATTCGGCCAAGGTCAAAATTTTGGGGAAAAATCATCCAATGCATTTTTCATAAAATTGATTTCATATAATGTCATTTAACATACATATAAGCATACTCATTCATCAAATTTCACAAGAACATGCTTCAATCAATTTACCAAATTTTAACCTAAAGTATTTCATGCTTAAACCTAGCTCAATGATACCATTGTTGGTTTCTATTATATGTCCCAAGAAAGATTAAGCATGTAAAATACTACAAAGAATATATATTTAAACATGAAGTATGGCGGAATCATACTTACAATGCCTTGTGATGAAGAAGATGATCAAATGGTAGAAGCTCCAAGTGATGGATGGTTCGGCCAAGAGGAGGGAAGACTCCAAGCTCCAAGCTCTTGTATTCCAAGCTCTTTGATGGTTTCCCTATCACCTTTTGATCCCTTGCTTGTGCTAGCAAAAATGGAGAATGGAAGATCAAATCTTCCTTGCCCTTGTCAATGAGTTCTCGGCATTTGAGAGAGAAGAGAGATTTTTGTGTTGTAAAGTTGAATTAATTAATCTTTGTCAACAAAAAAATCAATTTATATTTATGTTATAATTTATTAAATTAATAATAAATCTATGACATAAACCATGCAATGGCTTAGAGTGTCAAACACTCAAACTCCATGCAAACCTTTGAGTGAAATGCACACTATCACCATGCAATGCCTTAGAGTGTTTTGTACACTATTAACATGCAATGCCATATCAATGACAAGTGTCATGTGGGCCCCACACGTTCCCAATGAAAGTGGGCCCACGTCCACTCACGCGTTCGGGTTCGATATTTCCGAAATACCGAGCTAGCGTCGCGACGTTAATTAAATCGGATTTAAATAAATAATCGCTCCTAGCGAAATTATTATTTACGTCGCTTACGAATTAATTCTAAATTAACTCGTACGCCCGAATTAAAATCTAATTTTAATTTCGCGTCGAAATCGAATTTCGATTATTATATCGAATATAATAATTATATCGATTAATTCCAAATTAATCGTTCTCTCTCTCTAAATAAGGCACTTTATCCGAGATAAAGTTTCTCCGCAATTAATCCAAGATTAATTAAGTTCGAATCAAATATCATAGGTGAATCTTCAGGAAGCGACCCAAGAGATCTCCGGATATTTTGGCAGTAAATACGGTCGTCGGATAATCCGAACACGTACGTACCTCGTACTACGTCTTACCGATTCACAAGACAAGGTTGGCTTCTAGCAAAGCGCCATGCCTACCCAATTCTCCAGAAATATTCTAATAGGAATATAAGATCTGTATCAGGCGTAGTATACCGTAGTATTGCGTAAATCGATCCAGTATCGGATGATCACATGCTAGGCCTGGGGCTGGAGATGTGTCTGCCCCGTACGAAACATATATCGGACATCAAGCAGCTAGTCTCTTTAAATCAGACAATCCTGACCTAGTCATATTGTCCCGACGGTTGCACCTTTTATAGAGTACTAGTTCTGTTCCCTGCGTGATCATCGCCTCCATATGTCTGAAGCGATACTTCCATCTTGACATCACATCCAGCACACTACGATTCTCGATAAACCCAGAAGAGGTGTACACAGAACCGGTTAGGGTCCCCAACCACCAAAACCAAAGTTTACCGATTGTCGCAAGTACTAGCGATGTAAGTCTCAGGTTAAGACCATATACACCTACCCTGATGCGGCCTCCCATAGACACGCAGACATACTACCAATGGGATTCCGCGGGGTCTATCCAGAGCGAAGCTGTTTTCCGTACCATCGGTAAAACACAACCTCCTATTGCACTTGCATAAGTATCCAATACTTAAATATATGAGAACTATGCTGTTGTGCCCTCACAACGTGCACAAGCGCAATACTAGTCTATTCCGCATTATCGATGTCCGATCTCGATAATACTCCGACTAGGGATATTTAATGATTAACCTTTTATAGATTGATACTGTCTCATATCATCTCAATCCAGTATTAATCATATGGACTTTCGCCATTTATTAGTCAAAGTAAATATATTACAAAACGGCAAAAGGCAATTCATTATCACATAGTTATTTTGTACAATAATACAATATCATTTACAAACAGTGACGCTATGGGACATAATGTCTAACAGCATATCCCCAGAACGAACTAGGTAGTGAAGCTACAACTAAACATAGATCTTTCATGTCTAGTAGGGTCCGAGTTCTCCGCTCTGTAACCCATATTTGGTGTTGTGTTTCAGGAGCTGTGGGTGAGCTGGGATAATATCCCATGCTAAACTAAGTAATTTCCTCAAAATCTTGTCGAGGTATTCCCCTCCACGATCCGATCGTAGAGCTTTGATTGTCTTACCTAATGGTTCTCAACTTCAGCACGATACTCTTTGAACTTTTCAAAGGTATCTGATTTGTGATACATTAGGAGATATACCTATATCTTGAATAATCGTCAATGAATGTGACAAAGTATTCATATAACCACCTCGGGCTCTTACATTCATCGGTCCACAAACGTCCGAATGTATTAGCTGAAGTGGTTGACTAGCTCTTATACCTTTTCCAGTTTAAAAGGTCTCTTGGTCATTTTTCCTTCTAAACAGGATTCACAAACTGGTAAAGTCACGAGCTTTAACTGGTTTAAGGCTCCGTTCTTTATCAATCTATTTATCCGGTCAAGGTTAATATGACCGAGTCTAAGATGCTATAGATATGTGTCATCGTGAGAAATCTTTGGTCGTTTAGTTTTAGGTTTCTCAACCTTAAACATTTCAGCATTGAGCAGTGACCTATGTGTTAACGGTCTTAACACATACAAGTTATTTTCTAAGTTTCCTGTGCATATATTTAATTCGTTTCTACCAATAATAACCAAGTTGCTATTAAAAGAAACTGAATAACCATCACCCAAAAGTTTAGAAACAGAAATCAAATTCCTGCGAAAACCAGGAATGAATACACATTTGTTCAAATCTAAATAACTATATTCTTGAAATTTAAACTAGAAACTCCCACTGCTTGTAATACTACGTGACAAAAAAAAAGACAACTTTTTTTTAAGGGGCCGTGACACATTTTTTTTTCAGTCTTTCTTTCTCTTCCATTTTTTTTTTCCTCTCTTTCTCTTTCTTTCTTTTCTCCCAATAATCTCTCACTGCCACTGCTCTTGAAACCATCGCTGCCACTTCACCGTCGACAATCAGCCACCACGCGCCGGACCTCCAGAAAGCTGCCGCCGTCCGCTTTCCATATCCGCCAAGATCGACGCCATCGGACTCCGGACGCGCCTCCACGCGCCGCCTAAAGGGAGCAATTCGTCGCCGTTGTTTCTGCATTTTCCGGCCACCTCCGATCACTTCTGACGGCCACCTCCAGCGAGTGGGTACTTTTCAGGCCGAGACCTTTCCAACGCCGGTGGTCACTTCCTGATCCGACATCGTTTGGGTTATTTTCCATTTTATATCTACCGGTAATTCAGGATTTCTACTGGAAGTTGAGATCCGACAGTTGGATCGACGATCCGAACATATCAGATTGTTGCTCTCGATTATACGAGCATTTTGGTATATATATCCACCGTTGAAATTTTCTGGTGGTGGGGCCCGCTTTTTAGTTGTGGGGCCCGCTTGCCTCATTAAGCGTATCGGCAAGTTCTGAAGCCGTCGCTGTGATCCTTGAGATGTTTGCTGACTAGTGGATCTTTCTTTGAGAGATTTGGAGATCGTTGGAGCTCGATTCTTGGCGAGGATATAGATTTATTCAGAGCTTTTGCATGGATAGAGGTAAGTACACTCTGTGGTGATTCTCTTAACATATTGTTTGATGATTGATGGTTGTTGTGAGAGTCGGTATATATATATATTTATATTAAATATATTTTGTTGAATATAATTTGAGATATTGAAAGCATGATAATTATGAAATCATGATTATTGAGATGAGATTGATGGATTGGATGTGAGATGTGATTGTGTTTGATGATGTTGCTTTGTGTTATGCTGCCGGGTTTTTGTTTAATGGTGGTCGGATTTGAGATGAGATGTGATGATACATCAGATGATATGAGATGATAGAAAACCTTGGGAGCTGTCATTGAGGTACTCTCCCATTGGTTTTGATTTGGGGGTATACGGGGACTCCCCCATTGATTATATTTCAATCACATTTTACGAGTTGATATGGTTGGAAACCTTGGGAGTTGTCATTGAGGTACTCTCCCATTGGTTTCAATCCTCTGTTATACTAGACCCGGATTAGCAACCATGTTGATGGATGTTTGTGTTGTGTGTGTTGTGTGGATGATGTTGTGATGATATTATATATATGCTATTTTCATATATTGTATTATAATATAAATATATATGTTTGTTGGAAAATTGATTGAGTAATCGATAGCATGAGAACATAAGGTGAATACTAATTTGAGATATAAATTGTATATTTGTACTATGAATTGAAATATTGAGTACTATGTGATTTTGAGATGAGTTGATGGATGTAATGAGATGAGATGTTGTGTTGTGATATGTTCTGCCTGAGATAGCTGTTATATATCTTAACTGATATTCATATATTTATATATATACATATATATATATATATATATATATATATATATATATATATATATTCCTATTTTGTTGGTGAGGTCATGTTGAGAGAATGAGTGCTTACTTGCTGAGTTTTTTTAAGCTCACTCTCCCTCTCCCCAAACATTCCAGGTAGTTCGCGAGCACACAGGAGCAGTACCAGATGGGGATCCACGTGCCACAGTTGTATTTTCGGGTTGGTCCAGACATTTGAGTCGTCACTTGTATATATTAAGACGTGTGTAAACCATGTATTTGATGGATATTCCATGTATTTGTAATATATGATGTGTATTATTGTGTGAGATCAAATGGTGGGTTTGTCATATAGAATGCTCGAGCTGAAGTTGATCGTGGACTCCTTTCTAGGGTTGGGCCCGCCCTAGGGAGGGGGTCGTGACACTGCTCTTGCTGAAACGGCATCCCATGTCCCAACCCACATGGTGTAGTCACCTTCAGCAAGGTCCCTCCATGAATCAAATAGCTGCAAAGAAGAAACAAACATGGTTAGTGGCTCCAGAATCAACAATCCAAGTGGATTTATCATCCTCCACTAATAGAGATTAAATAACCAGTAAATCATATTTACCTGTTTCCTTTTTCTCCTTTAGCTCAGCAAGGTATTTAGGACAATTCCTTTTCCAATGCCCATTCTTGTTGCAGTGGAAACATTTTCCTTTGGACTTGGTATCCTTGGAGCCTTTCTTGTTTTTCTTCTTCTTCATGGGCTTTCCATTAGCCTTCCCAATGCTTTTCTTCTTTATCTTTGCAGATTTATAAGACTCGGCAACATTTGCCTTTGCACCAGACTTACGAGGAACCACAAGCATGGACTCGTAATGGGTGAGCTCATTAAGCAGTTGGGTCAAAGTAAAAGTCAACTTGTTCATAACATAGTTGCTTTTAAACTGCAAGAAACTCTTCGAAAGAGTTTTTATGATCATGGTCACATGGCTACGCTCGTCAATACGAGCTCTATGGGTTTCAGCAGTGTTGAGATAGTTCATCATCCTCAAGACGTGCTCTCGGACTGATGTCACATCCTTCATCCTAGCAGTCATCGCTGAGACCATGGCCTCATGGCGTTGACGCTCCGAAGGCTGCCCAAACATGCCATGCAATGACTCCATCATATGAGATGCTAGAGCCATAGGTTCATACTTTGCAGCAAGAACCTCAGACATCCCTGCTAGCAAGTAGCAGCGGGCTTTCTCATTTGTTGCGACCCATTTCTGGAAGGTATCTCGCACAGCTTGGCCAGCATTTCTGGCCGGCTCGGGAGGACTCTCCTCCGTCAGGACGAATTTTAGGTCTTCACATACTAGGATAGCGTTCATGTTACTTTTCCACTTAACATAGTTTTCTCCCGTTAGTTTGTCATTTGAGAGTATGGAAATAATTGGCGAAACCATGGCTGAAAATTAAAATAAACATGCATTTAACATTCATTCATCGCATATTAAAATCATCAAATAATTTTAGCATAAAATTAAACATGATGCATGAACCATGAATAATGAATTAGAAACCTAAGAGAATTACTATGCCATAGAAATCTGTCATCCCACAAGTAAGTGCCGCCGTAGGGTAGGTCAAGTACTTGCATGATAGATCGAGACAATCTTAGTCAATTTAATATATACGGGAACAACTCTTATTCCTATATTAACCAACTACTGTTTCATTCGATCAAGGAATTTTATTAACAGTTAATTATTCCTTTGTGAGTGTAACCCGTCGTTTCGGGATTCTTGGACTTAACGAGTGACGTGCCGCCGTAGGGTAGGTCAGTTCACAAGATACATCTAGAATCCTTATCCTCTCGGAACCCAAACCTGATATTGACTCAAAATGGACACCATTTGTAGGGGGACGAAAACAAAGTTGTCTCGAGGCGCCTTTTGAATCTCACGTTTTTGGACTAACAACGGAGATCGCGGGATATACTGTCGTATATCCTCTCCTACTCACTATATTAAAATTAAGGTTTCTATCTATAAAATATCTAATATTTTATTTTAACTAGTGTGGATAAATTTATGGCGGCTAAATCATAATTTTTATTTACACTAGTTTGACATAAGTGACCTAACCAATTTTAACTCTTAAAAATTGTATCGCTAATATTCCATTAGTCTCTACTAATAGTTTTACTCAATTAAACTAATTTAATTATAGTGATATTAGTGAGCTATTATATTTTAACTCTTAATAAACTAGAACACTAATAAGTTTAAAATTTATGGAATTCTAAAAGGTCAAAATTTTAATTAAACATTTTATAAATCTTAATGCGTTATAAAATCCAATGGTACGTGGAATTGTATCCCGAGTGCAGACCATATTACCGTCCATTCGGATTCGGCTATGGATTTTATATCTGGGTTTCCATCCTATATACCAATGGAATTTATTATGCACCAATTAAGCCCAATATATTAGAATTCAAATTTTAAACCATTAATCCAATTAATCTAATTAATTGATTTCTATGCATATCATATTTTAATTTAAATATTTTAAATAACATAAAATCATATTTTTATGTGTATAATGATAATGCATCTATGACATGTTATGGCATGTCAAATGCAAGAGTGGGCACCCTAAGCTATATTTCATGTTATTCAAACAATTCGAAATAATATACATATAACATAAAAAAATATTTTGCATTGACCGGGCTCTTATTTTTCCTATACTAATCTAATTAGTACATAAGATTCACCTAGGCATTCCTTGGTCTTCAAATCCCGCTTCAAAGTGGTGGTTTTGGCTCCTTTTGCGACTTCGGTGCTCCAAATTACAAGAATTGAAATTTTACATTGAAAAATAAAATTACAACAAATGTAAACAATGGCCTTATGGCATTACATCCCAAAAAAAAAACCAATTACAAAAGAAGAGCCGGAAAAATTTACAACAATGGAAAATCCATTCATCACATGAAATAACAAAAACACATTCATCATATGAATATTACATGTGCTCACTCATCTAAACAAACATGCAATCTATTTTATAACTCATATAAATATATTAAAAACAGTAACTTTAAATGAAAAAAAAAAGGGGTTAAGAACACTTTTCAACCTCGCTCTAGATGCCAATTGAGGTAGGAACGCTTTCCTCGCGCAGCGGAAGAGGCTTAGGCACACGGATCAGACTTGAAAAAATTTTCTGCCTTCCCCTTCCTTTAGCTGAATCTGACCAGCAGGTATACTGAAATTTTACTTCTTTTCCGGACAAGATTTCAGCCCAGGAATGCTCTCGAAACAGTCCCCGAACTGCAGTGAAATAATGGACTGTTTTGGACCCGTTACACCACAGAACTGCACACAAATCAGCCCTTGATTTGCGTGAACTGCAAGGATGTTTTAGGTATGATTTTTTCACTCAAGATACAGCCACAATACAGCCCTAAATGGTTCCCTAGGTGTTTCCCAAAATCCCGAATTAAAACGAAACAAACCGAGCCCCCGAATGAATCATATATGATTCACGACAATGGACAATAAAATACTCCTACTGGTTGAGCAGTGATTAGAGAAGATGAGAATAATGATTTTGGTTCACGCCCTTTATACTTGAAGAATTCGGCCACCATAAGAAAATTAATAATTTTTTTTGTAACATCAATATATTAATTTCCATAATGGAATATATGTTACAGAATAAAAAGGTTAAATATTATTTAAACATATGTAACTTCCAAATTAAGTCCAAGGGTTTCCAAACCCAAAATTTGGAAATTACTTACTTAACCTTCTTTTTTTTAATATCTAATATAATTAAATAACATGTGTTTAAATATCATATATTTAATAAAACTATATATTTAGTTTTAATATAAAGTTTCAAGTGTGCCAATTAATATTATTAATCATATTAATGATATACATACCTTTGTGAGTATATAATTGGACTATCCAATTATACTAAATCCGCTATAGTAAATCGAGCTAGCACGGGGACCAAATGAACTACGGTTCCGAGCTCCAATAATCTCGAAATATTAATTAAGTTCTTTATTAAATATTCCGAATTATTAACTCCGGCTTATTCCACTAAAAACTCGAAGTTGCACTCTCGTTACCGCAGATGATATATTAAGTCGAACCAAGTCGGTGTCCATCGATATAGTCATTACATATCGATTTGACCCTTCACGAGTATCTTATAATTAGAGCCGGTCATAATATCTGTTATAACCCTCTAATTATTTTTACCTTAAGTACCATTGATTCTCTAATGAACGATTTTATTCATAACTATTTTGAATTTTAATCTTTCTATTCGTAATAGAAAGACTTGAGCGCTCAAATCGTTCAAGCACCGAATCAACCCTTAAGAAAGATACTCATCTCCTCTCGTAAGAATGAGTGAACTACATGTCTATATAAACGTTCCCAGCTACACAACAGGCCATGCCCCCCAAATATGTAGTTATTGGCCGAGACTGCTACACCAACACCCAACCTTTGTAAATCAAAGGACATGGCCTCCCATGCAGGAATTCGTAGTACACTCAGGATTAAGATCAACCATATATGACCATCTAGTAAATCGAAATGACTTTCTTAGTTTAATGATATTATAAGAATGTCATTTCCATCTGGGTCCAGTCCTATATGATCGCATCATACAAGGTGCCCCCATTCTCATGTCTCTACATGGACGATCCGGATCAAGATCGCCATACAAATATAGAATGGACCGCAGCTATAGATAAACCACAAACCAAGTACCCGCTTTGTGTGCTCTCTATGGACTATTTAAGATTACTAACTTCATACTTAAATCCTCTTGTGTATGATACTCATACACTAAGTCTGAAGGAACATAAGTAATCTAGGGTATTTAAGATGATATATAATATGCGAAAATTAAACAAACAATTTGATAAATGAATAATGCATCGTTTTATTTCAAAACACATAAAACCGTTTACATCACATATAGCTCTAGGGCATACATTCCAACAATCGCCCAGTTGCACTAGAGTAAATCGGACATGTCACGTAATCATAGACCATCTAGGTGACCTTCAAAAACTTTAGCCGGCAAGGTCTTTGTAAACGGATCAGCCAGGTTCTCTGCGGATGCAATCTTTGTGACAGTAACGTCTCCTCTCTGCACTATCTCCCTGATGAGATTATATTTCCTCTCTATATGTTTTCCCTTCTTGTGGCTTCTTGGTTCTTTGGAGTTTGCCACCGCACCACTATTATCGCAATAGAGTGTGAGTGGTCTATCCATATCTGGAACAACTTCCAGATCTCCCAAGAATTTACAGAACCAGACTGCTTCCTTAGCTGATTCACAAGCTGCTACATATTCAGCCTCCATGGTGGAGTCAGCAATATAAGATTGCTTTATACTTCGCCATACTATGGCCCCACCACATAGGGTGAACACTGATCCATATGTAGATTTCCTAGAATCGACATCTTTCTGAAAATCAGAGTCTGTATATCCCTTTAGGATCATATCCTCACCGGAATACACAAGCATATAATCTCTCGTTCTCTTAAGATACTTGGGAATGTGTTTCACAGCCACCCAGTGATCCAATCCTGGGTTTGACTGAAACCTACTGACTACTCCCACTGTAAAACAGATGTCTGGTCTCGTGCATAACATAGCATAGATGAGACTACCAACTGCTTAGGCGTATGGGATATGTCTCATTTCCTCAACATCTTGAGGTGTCTTAGGAGACTGTTCCTTTGAAAAATGAATTCCATGCTGATAAGGCAGATTGCCTTTCTTGGAATTCTGCATCCCAAATCGCACAAGGATCTTGTCGATATAGGATGCCTGAGACATAGCTAATAGTCATTTCTTGCGATCCCAAAGTATCTGAATCCCAAGAATATAACTGGCATCTCCCAAATCTTTCATTTGGAATTGATTAGCTAGCCAGGTTTTCACGTCTAATAATATCTTTACATCATTCCCAATGAGTAAAATATCATCGACGTATAAAATAAGAAAAACCAATAATCAAATCGAATTCCATAGTGAGAGTAGGATCCCATGAATATTTCGACTCACAGTTTGGCAGTCTCATAAGCATGGATACGGAATTCTTCCCATTCATTTAGTTGGTGGAGTCGTTTCTCTCATGCTGCTTGCAGATCAAAATTTAGCTTCTTCAGTAACCAGTACGCTTTGTGTTCGAGCTCCACATGCAAATGGCATGCTTTCCCAAACATCATTCGATATGTGGACATTCCAATGGGTGTCTTGTAAGCTGTCTCGTAGGCCCATAATGCGTCATCTAATTTTGTAGACCAATCCCTCCTTGTTGTCCCAACGGTTCTTTCCAAGATTCTTTTGATTTCTCTGTTTGAAACTTCAACTTGACCACTTGATTGTGGATGGTAAGTAGTGGCACCTTTGTGAGTAACTTCGTATTTGGATAGGAGTGCATCGAAGTATCTGTTGCTGAAGCGTGTGCCACCATCACTGACGATTGCCCGAGGTGTTCCGAAGCGAGTGAAAATTTTCTTTTTGAGAAAGTTTAACACCACTTTGGAGTCATTTGATGGCAGTATTGTTGCTTCAACCTATTTGGAGACGTAGTTGTAGGACACAGAAATCGGCGACACTATTCTAGGCTCACGGCGTAGTTGGGAGTATGGAATAGCTCGTGGGGGAACTAAACAGGAGAAATAACATGGAGTCGCCACCCGGTGTGAACCGGGAAAATGTGATTGAAGGCCGCACTCATCCCTCGCAAGGGAAGACCTCAAACCGCTGGGTTCAGAATGGTCTCTTACTTATGCCACTTGTAATGATATGATTTGTACAATAAACTAACTGAATCTATGCAACATTTATGATCAAAGGTAACTTAGATCTAGTCCGCATTCATCAAAATAAATCCTATGACTAAATTCGCATGCTTCAAAAAATAAGTCATTATAACGCAAGCATATAATAAACACAACGAGCATGTTGAATCATCAAACACAAAGAACAAATAAATAACTACTTAAACATAAACGTAAACTAAATTCCTAATGCGAAATTAAAGAACTAAATAATGCATAGAAAAATAACATAATCATGCTTTAATAATAAATAACGTACTAGCAACCTAATCATGCTCAAATACATGGTTGGATGAAATGAAATACGTGTGTCTCTCAAGTGGTACGTGGCATTGTATCCCGAGTGTAAACCGCAATACCGTTCATTCGGATTCGGCTACGGAATTTACGTCCGAGTTTCCATCCGATATACCGCAAGAGAGAACACATATTCCATTCATCCGGAAATCACATCATGCACCAATCCAAAATACTCATGCGAAATAAAGTAATAAAATAACAGAAATAAAGGATAATAAATAAAAGGGGTGCCCTCAGGTCTAACCTCTTAAGTCGTCTCTCGAAGCGCGTTACACATGCCGTCGGAAGGGTTGATGCTCCGCAACGCCTCCGGTTCACTGGTTTAATGTTTTCCTTCGCTGTTCTGCTGTTTGGACTGCTGTTTTACTCAGTTTCATTGCTATTTTAGGGTCAATTTTTATTGTGTTTTCGAGGCTATTTTGGGTTAATTCTGGGACTGTTTCAGGGGTGAATATGAGGGCAGATTGGTGGTGTCTTTAGGCGTGATGAAGGGGATTTTAGGTTGTGGTCTTTCGTGAAGATGAAGGCAGATTTTGTGAAGGGTTTATTTGCGTAAATTGAAGCTTACTGTGAGGGGCTGGATTTGGCGTGAATTTGAGGGCTTATGTGAGTGCTGTTATGTGTGGCGGCGTGGTGAAAGGCTGTGTCGTTGATACGTTGAGGGGGCTGATGCGTGAGGGACTTTGTTTGTTTGAAGGGAGGGATGTGTCAATGGCGTGAAGGGGCTAGTAGAATGGGCTGCTGCCGAAGGGGCTTAGGCTGTGTAGGGAGATTTGTGGCGTAAATGTGCTGGTTATGAACGTGGCTGTGTGCGTGAATTTGAGGGGTCAATGGGCAGTGAATTTGAATGGAGTTTGGCTTTTGCTTGAGTGGTCAATGGGCATTGTTTTGTGTGGCTCGTGAATGAGGGTTGTTTGAAATGGGATTTACGTGAGTGGAGTTGAAGGGTTTGTGACGTGAATGGAAACAGTGAGTGGTTTGTGTGTTTGGATGACAATGGGCGTGAATCACTTAGGTTATTTTTTTTGTGTTTTTTGTGTGAATGAGCTAATGGTTTAATGTGTTGGTGAAGGGTTCTTTTTATAGGCAAAGGGATGGGGGCTTTCCTTGTTTGAGAAGGAGAAAGATTTGTGTATTAAAGGGAATATCTTTTAATTTAGTGTGTGATAAGGAAATCTTTTAATTAGGGAAATGATTTGATTTAATTTGATTTATTCTTTTTTAGTTAAGGATATGATTTGGTTTAATTAGGCAAGGGATCTAAGGGATTTCTTTAATTTAGGAGGGGATTTGGCTTGATTTATGCATGTGTTTAATGTGATTTTTGTTAATTATGAGGGTGTTGGGCATGTGACTTGCTCTTGTTTGGGCGTGTATTGGGCTTGGTTGGTGGGCTTGGTGTGTTTCTTGCGGGGGTTTTGGACTAAGGGTGTGTTTTAAAACGGAGGTCCAACAAGCGAACCCACAGCTACTCCAGCAAATTAAATCCAACAAAAGTGTCAATTCTTGACTCTTTCCATCCGACGTCCGTTTCCCGCGGTTTCCATAATTAAAGAGGTAGTGTCTCCATAAGAGACTCATCATCGAGACTTATATGCAAAAATGCAGTGCCTACAGTCACCCCCACTTTGATGGGACTTGTACAGTGTGTGACAATGACAATCCTATCAAAGTACGTGCACTGCATTTTTACTTACCTGGCTCGCCAGCTGCCACTTGACTTGCCAGTTGCTCTGAGTTGATTTGATTATGCTAAACCTTGTACCTAGGGTGTCGCGATTGTGTCTCCATACCTAGAGTGTCGCAGTTGTGTCTGAGTGCCGTACCTGGCGTGCTAAACCCCGTACCTAGGGTGTCGCGGTTGCGTCTCCATACCTATAGTGTCGCAGTTGTGTCTGAGTGTCGTACCTGGCGTGCTAAACCCCGTACCTAGGGTGTCGCGATTGCGTCTCTATACCTAGAGTGTCGCAGTTGTGTCTGAGTGTCATACCTGGCGTACTAAACCCCGTACCTAGGGTGTCACGGTTGCGTCTTTATACCTAGAGTGTCGCAGTTATGTCTGAGTGTTGTACCTGGCGTGCTAAACCCCGTACCTAGGGTGTCGCAATTGCGTCTCCATTCCTAGAGTGTCACAGTTATGTCTGAGTGCCGTACCTGGCATGCTAAACCCCGTACCTAGGGTGTCACGGTTGCGTTTCCATACCTAGAGTGTCGTAGTTGCGTCTGAGTGTCGAACCTGGCGTGCTAAACCCCATACCTAGGGTGTCGCGGTTGCGTCTCCATACCTAGAGTGTCGCAGTTGTGTCTGAGTGTCGTACCTGGCGTGCTAAACCCCGTACCTAGGTGTCGCAATTGCGTCTCCATACCTAGAGTGTCGCAGAGATGTCTCCATACCCGGAGTGTTGTACCTGGCAAGCTAACCCCATACCCGAGGTGTCGCGGTTACGTCTCCATACCTAGAGTGTCGTAGTGATATCTCCATACCCGGAGTGCCGTACCTGCAAGCTAAACCCCATACCCGAGGTGTCACGGTTGCGTCTCCATACCTAGAGTGTCGCAGTGATATCTCCATACCTGGAGTGCCATACCTGGAAAAACTGATGATGTGTCTCCATACCCGGAGTGCCATACCTGGAAAAACTGATACTGATGTCTCCATACCCCGATGAGGGCTAAGGGATGGGGGCTTTCCTTGTTTGAGAAGGAGAAGGATTTGTGTATTAAATGAAATATCTTTTAATTTAGTATGTGATAAGGAAATATTTTAATTAGGGAAATGATTTGATTTAATTTGATTTATTCTTTTTTAGTTAAGGATATGATTTGGTTTAATTAGGGAAGGGATCTATGAGATTTATTTAATTTAGGAAAGGGATTTGGCTTGATTTATGCATGTGTTTAATGTGATTTTTGTTAATTATGAGGGTGTTGGGCGTGTGTCTTGCTCTTGTTTGGGCATGTATTGGGCTTGGTTGGTGGGCTTGGTGTGTGTCTTGTGGGGGGTTTTGGGCTAAGGGTGTGTTTTAAAACGGAGGTCCAACAAGCGAACCCGCAGCTACTCCAGCGAATTAAATCCAACAAAAGTGTCAATTTTTGACTCTTTCCTTCCGACGTCCGTTTCCCGCGGCTTCCACAATTAAAGAGGTAGTGTCTCCATACGAGACTCATCATTGGGACTTATATGCAAAAATGAAGTGCCTACAATAGTCTACTGCAACCAGAATGTACAGGTTTCCATTTGATGGAACAAAGGTGTTGGGGTTTTGGGCGATGGGCGCAGCGGAAGCGCGGGTCGGGCAAAATCGTATTTTAAAATTTTTCAAAATACCGAATAAATTATTCAATATATAATATGAATAATTTATTCATATTTCACCTTAACCTATTTATTAAATACCAAATATTAACACAGATATTGTTAAAACTTCGCTAAACTTTTACGAAAACTGATTTTTCGTAAAATGACGCAAAACACGTTTTTGACCGAACCGACCACCTGACACTTATGAAAACTTCCCAAGTCAGTTCCAATAGTGTCGGGGTAGTTCAAAGTCTGCCCGAACAGTGACGAACTCACTGTTTGGACATCCGTCACCCGGTTGGTTCAAAATCCACCAGGTAATGCCGTTTTCGCTTATTTCAAGTCGGAAATTCTTTCCGGAAATTATGCCAACTCCCAAAACACATCCATTACATTTGTAGGACATCAAAAACACCCCAGAATTTCCAGTTTAGGCAGATCTGATCTGCAAACCGAAATTACCTAAATTTTCATGCTTTAATTCAATTTTTCACAAGATTAATCAAATTAATCCAACACCAATTGAGTCCCACCTCATATGAACAAATCTAGAATAATTCTAGGCTATATAAGAGTGGATCAACAAATCTGGAATGGCAACAAAAATGTCCAACAATAATTTGAACAAATTGGATACAAATTACATTAATTTCATCCAATACCCACTTCACACATGCTTATTCTTCCTTCTCCATCAACCACAAACAAAAGCCCCAAATTTCAACAAACAAAGAAACCCTAGAACATTTCTAAGTGTCCAAGAAAATATGAAACAAATTTATAAGCTTGGGTTGTAGAGGATTACCTTTTAATCTCCCAAATTCCAAGCCTTTTTTCTTGAATTTCTTTGTCTTTTCTTCATGGATTTTTGAAACTAATTTCCAAACCAATTTTTGTGAGAACTCTCGGTAGTGTGATGGTTGTAGAAGATGAGAAAAAACAATTTTTCTTTCTTTAAATATGGTAACCGAAAAAGGCATCTATGGGGCATTTTTGTCCTTTAATAATTTAACAAATTAAATTCAATATAAATCAAATAAAACTTTACACTAACCAATCATAATTGGACAAGTGAAGTTTGATTTAAAATATGCCAAGTGTTACCAATTATAACTCACCATATGTCATAACAATTATGACAAAAAGAATAATGCTAAAAATTAATTATTTAATTATTTAACCATTAAATAATTAAACAATCAATTTACACACATTTAAGTATTTTTATTTACATTAAATAAAAAATACATATATTTATGGCATGTGTCAAAATCTCATTTGACGAATAATTAATGTGTATCAAATACAAATACACAATAATTATTAGCGGACAAAATCCCCTAATGCATGTGTTATCGTTTAACGATTAAATGATCCGAATTAACTCACTTAATCCGGTGAAGTATTATGAATATTCCGTATTATTCATATTGAGTTGCCCAAGTGCTCAACGAGTACACTTCATATTGTGGGACTCTCTATGTTTAGGTCTATCCGTCACGAAATCCAATTTCGTGTCCATAATTCACCCATTCATGAATTATGACGACCACAGATAATCTCGCTAAACCATGCAAGCCGAGGTCATTGCATACGTATAATCCCTCCGTCACGGACTTATACCTGGGATATAGATTAGAACGTCAAATCCGTTCGGTATAATACAGTCGACTTTCAATTTATGATCTCGAAATAACACTCGGAACTGATTTCTGAAGTTATACCACAGCCATGGATTTGCTAGATCATAAACATGTGCTGGATGCTTATGCCCTGTACACAGGACTGACGGATCCTATCTTGATACGCACAAGATATCATGAGCATCAATCCACACCCAACGAACATGTGAAAGTCTGATCATGGCTAGATCGTTGACGTGACTGCCATCAAAGTGTGGAGGATAACTCATATATCCATGGTTGTATCTCAAGTCGAAGGACCACTATGCTCGCTCAACTCGAGAAGGTTCTTATTGACGTTGGTGTACCATCTATTAGGAAATCTTCAGTGAGTCGTTCAGTGTCTTATCAAATAAGCACCTACATGTCTATATGAGTCTCCTGAGACTCATGGTTCACTAGGATAAACCATCGGACCAAGTCATGATATACGACATGTACTAGTCTCAGCAGATTTTACTAACCGACCCGTGTTAGTAAATCTTGACCAGGAACTTTATTTAAGGATATACAACTAATAGTGAGCTTCCCAATGTCAATTACAAACTGCATTGTAACTGCGCACTATACTGTAAATCCTAGGGTCTTTGACTAATATACACTTATCACTGAACCAGATTCAGTTTCGATCTAATCGTAATCAGATATCTAATCGTGATTAGATTGAATAAGCGTATAAAAGACAAAGGTGCTACCATAAAATTAGTAATGTTATGGAAAATACAATTACTCGTATTTATGAATCAGACATAAATACGATCCGGATTGGCACTCCGAGCACCAAACCTAACAAAAGGGTCCCATAAAATCAATCCCCCATATATCAAATATCTTCATTTCGAGAATGCTTTGAAGAGGCCCTTCATTTCTCCTCGAAATATTTCCCGTTCTTTGGCAGTTGTCACATTGAACAACGAATAAGTGAGCATCTTTAAACAAAGTGGGCCAGAACAAACCTGATTGTAGGACTTTGGCTGTAGTTTTATCTCCGCTAAAGTGTCTGCCGTATGGTGATGAATGATAATGCTACATGACACTATTGACCTGCTCATGTGGTACACAATGCCGCAATAACTGATATGCATAATGTTTGAATAGGTACGGCTCATCCCAGACATAGTACTTGACTTTTTTAAAGAATTTCTTTCGTTGCTAATGTGTCCATTCAAACGACCATTTCCCCGATACTATGTAGTTTACATAGTTAGCGTACCATGGAATTTCTCGTTGCTTGATGGAAAATAACAGTTCATCTGGAAACGTTTCTTTGATTGTTAGCTCAGTGCTAGTTGTATCTCCATTCTCTAGCCTCAATAAGTGATTTGCCACTTGATTTTCTATCCCATTTTTGTCTCAGATCTCAATGTGGCTTGGCATCTTTCTTCACGATCAGGTATTTGATTGATGAATGATCTGTGTAGACCACCACTTTGGGACCCAGTAGATAGGAGCAGAATTTATCAAAGCAAACACAACTACGAGCAATTTCTTTTCAGTTGTTGTGTAGTTGAGTTGTGATTCATTCAAAGTTTTGCTGGCTTAGTAAATGGTGTGAAAACTTTTCACCTTACGTTGTCCCAAAACAGCACTTACAGTAAAATCATTGGCATCGCACATCACTTCAAATGGAAGCGTCCAGTCTAGTGCTACTATGATGGGGCCAGAGACCAGCTTCTGTTTCAAGATCTCAAAAGCATGGTGGCATTCTTTGGTGAAGTGGAACGACACATCCTTCTCCAGCAGATTGCATAATGGTTTAGCAATCTTGGAGAAGTCTTTGATAAATCTCCTGTAAAATCTTGCACGCCCGAGAAAACTTCGAATCCCTTTGACGGATGATGGTGGAGGTAAATTTTCTATTGTCTCGATCTTTGCTTTGTCTACCTCAATTTCTTTCTGTGAGATTCGATGTCCCAGGACAATGCATTCCTGCACCATGAAGTGGCATTTCTCTCAAATGAGTACCAAGTTGGTATCTTCACATCTTTGTAACATTTTTTTCCAGATTTTGCAAGCAGTGGTCGAACGAGTCTCCAAATACTGGGAAGTCATTCATGAATACTTCCATGCTTTGTTCTATCATGTCTGAAAAGATGGCCATCATACAACGTTGAAATGTGGCAGGAGCATTACAGAGTCCAAATGGCATCCTGCGGAAAGCAAAAGTACCATACGAGCATGTAAAAATGGTTTTCTTCTGATCTTCTGGGGCGATGGAAATCTGATTGTATCCTGAGTATCCGTCCAGAAAAAAGTAGAATTCATGTCCCGCTAATCTGTCTATCATTTGGTCAATGAATGGTAGCGGGAAATGATCCTTCTGTGTTACTTGGTTCAGAATCCTGTAGTCTATACACACTCTCCATCCAGTCACTGTCCTTGTTGGACTTGGCTCGTTCTTTTCATTGGTGACTACAATCATTCCTCTTTTATTGGGTACACATTGCATAGGACTCACCCAAGAGCTGTCAGAGATGGGGTAGATGATGCCGACATCCAACCATTTGATGATTTCTTTCTTTACTACTTCTTTCATGATTGGATTCAGTCTCCGTTGATGCTCTACTGTGGCTTTGTATTCATCATTCATCAGAATTTTGTCCATGTAAAATGATGGACTGATGCCTCGAATGTCTACTATAGTCCAACCAATAGCTCTTTTGTGCTCGCGTAACACTCTCATCAACTTATCTTCATGTACCAATGTTAGCGACGAACAAATAATCATAGGTAAATCAAAAGAGTTTTCCAAGTACGCATACCTGAGATGGTTCAAAAGCGGCTTTAGTTCCAACTATTGTGGTTCTTCAATCGATGGCTTGATTCGCTCCTTTTTCGGTAGTTCCAAGCTTTCCACTTGTGGTGTCGATCTGAAGCGAGAGGCTCCGTCAAAATAATTGATAGATTCCAGAATCTCATCATCTAATTCTCTGTTAGTCATATTGGTGATGTGTGCTTCAAGTTTGTCAGTAGAAAGTTGCATTGCATCTGTGTTCTGGATGATACTATATATTACATCAAGTCTGAAACATTCCTCCTCATTTTCGTCATTCGGGAATTTCATGGCTTTGAAAACATTGAATTTTACTTCTTGGTCCTACACCCTCATGGTTAGTTCACATT
Organism: Zanthoxylum bungeanum; assembly: GCA_019454045.1. Lineage (NCBI taxonomy): Eukaryota > Viridiplantae > Streptophyta > Magnoliopsida > Sapindales > Rutaceae > Zanthoxylum > Zanthoxylum bungeanum. The sequence goes on from SKCR01024351.1 coordinate 147,287, forward strand.
TTTCTACATCAATGATGGTTCGACCTGTAGCCAAGAATGGTCTCCCAAGGATGATGGGTACGTCTTTTTCTTCCTCCATGTCAAGGACAATGAAATCTGCTGGGAAAATGAATTTGTTGAGTTTGACAAGCACATCTTCAACTACACCTCTCGGAAATGTGAGTGATCTATCAGCAAGTTGTAGATTGACTGAGGTGGGCTTTACTTCCCCAAGCTGCAGTTTCCTATAAATAGACAATGGCATCAAGTTAATACTAGCACCTAAATCACATAAAGCCTTACCGAAGTAATGTTCTCCTATGGTGTAAGAGATGGTGAAACTGCTAGAATCTTTCAACTTTGGGGGAAGTTTCCTCTGAATAATGGCGCTGCATTCTTCTGTCAATGCTACAGTCTTGTAATCTCCCAATCTTCGCTTTTGTGATAGAATATCTTTCATGAATTTGACATAACTGGGCATCTGCTCCAACGCTTCTGTAAATGAAATGTTGATATACAGCTTTATGAAGATTTTCAGGAATCGAGCAAGCTGCTTGTCCAAATTGTGTTTCTGGAGAAACTGTGGAAAAAGTGGAGGTAGAGTAAATATTTCTCGATCATTTTCTTTTGCCAATTTTTCCTCCATCTGTGGATCTGCTTCGTTGCTTTCTTTTGGAACTTCCTCAGTAGATACCTTGACTACAACATCTTTGTTTATTTCAATTCCGCTTTTCAAAGTGATGGATTGGCATTGCTCTTTCCCTATGTTCCTTGGATTTGGTTCTGTGTTGCTAGGAATGTACCTTGTGATCTGTAACTCTGAGTATTGGCCAGTTGTCCCATTTGATTCTCCAATGCCTTCAAAGATGATGCTTGATTTTGAACCACAGCTGCTAAAGCATCGTATTTTGCTTCTTGTTTTTTCATCTGGGCAAACACTTTTGTTATTCCTGGTTCTTTTTCATACTCATGGCCTTTATTCTGCTGTTGGAATCCAGATGGTGGATTGTTCCTTTGCCCTGAAGTGTTGCTCCATCCGAAATTGGGAATGATTCTCCAACCTGGGTTGTAGGTATTGGAATATGGATTGTTTCCCTGTCTGTTGAAGTTACTGACATAGTTCACAGTCTCATCATTTTGGTTGTAAGATTCTGCCTCTGGTGCTCCTTCATATGGTGAACTTGTGGATCTAGCATTAACCTGCATGCTAAGAGTTTTCAGACATTTGTATATCTGATCCAGCTTGGCATTCATAGCTATGTTGGCTCATACTTCATGGATTCCTGATATTCGATGGATCATGCTTCTCTCTGTTGGCTACAAGGAATTATTGTTGGCTATTTCTTCAATTAAGTCTCATGTCTGATCTTCTCTTTTTTCCATTAATTCTTTTCCAGCAGCAGCATCTATTGTAGTTCTCATTAGTCCAGAAAGTCCATTGTAGAAGGTTTGGACTTGTAGCCAATTTACAATCTCATGGTGAGGATATTTTCGGACCAATTCCTTGTATCATTCCCATGTTTTGCAGAAGGATCTGATTCATGTTGCACAAATGATGCGATGTCATTTCTCAATTTTGCTGTTCTGGCTGGGGGAAAGTATTTTGCAAGGAATTTGGTGGCAAGAGTGTTCCAAGTTGTGATGGAACCTGCTGGTAGTGAATGGAGCCAAGCCTTAGCTCTGTTTTTCAAAGAATATGGGAACACACGCAGACGTATTGCTTCTTCTACCGCTCGGTTGTAATTGAATGTGCCACAAACTTCCAGGAAGTTGCTGATGTGGGCATTAGGATCTTCAGTTACACTTCCCCCACACTTGACTGATAGTTGTATCATCTGAATGCATGTTTTAAAGTCACACATATTTACTGGTAATGGTGGAAGTACAATGCATGATATGAAGCCATCAACCACCGGAATTGTTCTGTCTCGAATATGAATTGGTGGTGCAACTTCCAAAGGTTCAGGTTCTTGATTGTTCATCTTGATCATTGCTTCTTGATCTTTTCGCCTTTCCCTTCTCAATTGTCTGATAGTTCTTTCAATTTCTGGGTCAAGCGGACGAATTTCAAAGCTTCTGCTTCTTCTCATGTAGTGTCTGAGAACCTGAAACACAAGAAAACAAAAATAATAAGTAAAAATAAATTAGACACAAGTAAAGTATCTAACCTCAAAATTAATAGTAAAAGATAAATAAGTCTTTGGCAACAGCGCCAAAAACTAATCGGCTGAATACACACGCAAGCGCACATATAATTCAAGTAGTATAAATATATCGATCCCACGAGGACTTATCACTAATGCTATTAATTGTTGAAACTAAATGTCTACAAGTATCCAAAATGATTGTTGGTTGGATAGTAAATTTACCTAAAACAAAGAAGTAAATAAAACTAAGGTTGATTTCAAAATTAACAATGATATGCAAATATCCAGGGTTGTGAATCCTACCAATATTCTACTAAAGATGAGTTGATTACCTTATACCTATGGAATGTGCCAGTTTATTAACCTGGAACATGAATGTATTCATAAGCCTCTTCCGATGGTCAGATGAAAATATTCAAAGTTACTTAATTAACTATATTCTTATGTTAACTAAGAAACTCCAAATTCAATAAGTTTAAGTTCCAATTGTGGTTACACCCGCCCTACATGTATATTCCTATCCTCGAGGGAAATCCCCCTAAGTGAGATTGTATGTTATTGAGTCTATGGCTAAACCTAAAATCCATTTTCCAAGTTCATTTTAAGTTTACCTAATCAATCTTATTGGTGGCCAATTTAACAAGACGCATTAAGAACTAGACTCAATAAATAAACCAAAACATCACACAAAACACAAAGTAACTCAACTTATAAAACCATTGATATTGGTATTCATCACAACCCTAGATAATATGTTTAGCTATAAAACATACTTAAAATTACAAAATGCATAATTAAACAAAATAACATAACAGAAAATTAAAAGTAAAGAAAATTACAACATTAAAAGAAAATGATGGAGATAGGGGTTTCACATTTAATATTTCAAATATAGATTACTCCCTTATCAATTAATCATTTCTTGAATTAATTATATTAAAACCGACCATATAGGCGGTGAATGTCATTTGTTCAAAGTCCAACCGACCATATAGGCGGTAACAAAATCATATAAACCGACCATGTAGGCGGTAACAAGGTTAGCACCTAAACCGACCATGCGGAAACTAAATCCAATAATGTAAAACCGGCCATATAGGTGGTAAATAATTAATTCAAATTACTTATTTAAATTAAGGGAGTAAATCAAAATTAGTATATTAAAAGTTTCACCCCAGACTCCAACAAATAGAGATTGCCTACTCATGATGTAATTAAAAACACATAAAAATTTATTAAATAAATAAAAAGAAAACTTAAATAAACATACAAGATACTTTCTTTTAGGTTTTCATGGAGAAATCCCCCGAAGAAAGCATGAAAATTTTACAAAGTTTGGCTTGGTATTTATAGGTAAATATAAAGGCTTCCACCAATTTATCCACCAAACATGCAAACATATTTGGGGGAAGTTTGAAAATTTCCATTTATTTATTTATTTATTTTTTTTGTTTTTGAAAATGACTTTAATATTTACTCATAATACACTTTCAGATTTTTCATCAATTTTGGTCATGAAAACTTCAGAATTCGAAATTCCTATGAATGTCAAAGTTGTAGATCTTTGAGTTTTCTTTCATCTGGAACTTGAATCACCTCAATCCAATATCGGAATAAAAGGTTATGGTCAAAATACGAAAATTACGCAAAGTTGAAAATTTTCCGAAAGTGTACTTCGTTAGAACGCCATTTCAAGTTTTCAACCTCCAAAATCCAAATGTCAAGTCCAGTTTTTGTCATTCTTTGTTCAATATTTCATCCTGAAAGATTCTATTGAGTCCCGATTTTATTTTATCTTTAAAATAAATAAAAACACATCAAAACGTTCATAAAATCCGAGAAACTATACAAAATATTAAGTAAAATGGGTGGTAAATATTGATATATTTTCCGCTCATCACGCGTGATGACATTTGTGCATGTGTGGGCTCGTGGATCTACTTCTGTCTGGCGTGTACGGCCTGTACTTTCTGGTCCAGTCTCCGTTTTGTCATAGGATGCTTGTCTCGACATAAACAAGCTGATGGAATGCACAAAATTGATTTTTGAGAACTTTCCTGAAACCCGCATTTTCCGCACCAAATTTCATTCTTCACCTTCGGGATCCCCAACATATATCTAAAGCTACTGATACCATTTGTTATAATTCTTTCATCGTTGAAGAGTATTTTTTAAGGAAAAAAATACTATTTATTACTACTTGAATATAATTTACAAGTATTACAAAACCTTTACAAAAAAAACCTCACATACTAATTACGCTCTCTAACTTTCTTACTTGGAGCTTACACTCTAAGCTCTCTTATTTGGAGCTTCTTGTTGAGGATGCTTTGAGCTCTCACTTAGCTCTTAATTTATAGCCAAAATTTTGACTCAAATGTCAACAAATGAATAGTTTCCACTTAAAGTTTTTTGAAGGTTTGCTCAAAATTTCAATAAAATTAATCCTCCACCGAAAGTGTTTTTGGTTTCATGCATCCAACTTGGGAACATGCATGACACCTGAATTCTACAAAAAAACCTAGCAAACCTTATCCTCGGTTTTCCTTCTCGAAAGGAAATAGCGAAGATGGTATTAGCATCCTCTATGGTGAAGCTCTCTATGATTAATTCCTCATTCCAAGCACCATCCACAATCAATTCTTTAATTTTGGCATTCCTCGAAAGAACTCCAATCCATAAAGGACGAGGCATAAAGGACTTAGCAACCAATTGCTCCAAAAAATAAGGACATCTTCACCCATCCCTATTCTCCATCAAATACCTTTCTTGAGGATTTTCCTTCTCCACAGAATGCTTCTCCAACTATACGAAGGTTTACATCTTAATTCCGCGCTCAAGAAGGATGAGTGTTGGACAGTTATGACCGATAACATCACTATTTGTACAGATCATGCTGTTGTTGTACAAATTAACTATGTGACAAAGGAAATTGCTCTTATATCATATGTAATTAATTTACCAAGATGTATAAATGATAGAAGGTCCATATGATTAGTTCCAGATTGATAAGATATGAGACAGTATCAATCCATAAAGGTTTAATAAATACATATCCCTAGTCGTAGTATTATCGAGATTGGACATCGATAATGCGGGATAGACTAGTATTACACTTGTGCGTGTTGTGAGGGCATAACGACATAGTTCTCATATATTTGGGTATAGGATACTCATGCAAGTGTAATAGGAGGTTGTGTTTTACCGATGGTACGGAAACAGCTTCGCTCTGGATAGACCCCTCGGAATTCCATTGGTAGTATGACTATGTGTCTATGGTAGTCCGAATCAGGGTAGGTGTATTTGGTCTTAACCTGAGACTTGCACCGCTAATACTTGCGATAATCAATATACTTTGGTTTTGGTCGTCCAGGGCTTTAACAGGTTCTGTGTACGCCTCTTCTGGGTATATTGAGAATCGTAGTGTATTGGGTGTGATGTCAAGACGGAAGTATCACTCCAGTCATAGTGGAGATGATGATCACGTAGGATACGGAACTTGTTCTCTTATATGCTGCAGCTATCGGGATATTATGACTAGGTCATGTTTATCCGATTATAGAGACTAGTTACCAGAGATCCGATATGTGCTTCGTACGAGGCAGACACATTTCCAGCCCCAGGCCTTGCACGTGACATCCGATACTGGATTGAAATACGCAATAATACGTATACTACGCCTGATATAGATCACATATTCCAGTAAGAATATTTCTGGAGAATTGGGTAGGCATATTGCTTTGCTAGAAGCCAACCATGTCTTGTAAATCGGAAAAAACGTAGTACTAGGTACGTACGTGTTCAGATAGTCCGGCGACCGGATTTACTGCCAACATATCCGGGGATCTCATGGGTCGCTTCCCGAAGATTCACCGATGACGTATGACTCGCACTTCATTAATTTACGATTAATTAGATGAGAGAGAAAATTAATCTGGGATTAATTACGGAGATATTTTATCTGGGATAAAATATCATTTAAATAGAGAGAGAACGATTAATTTGGAATTAATCGATAAAATAATATATTCGATATATTATACGAAATTGGATTTCGACGTGGAATTAAATTTAGAATTAATTCGTTAGCGATGTGAATAGTGATTTTGCTAGGCATAATTTTTTAATTACGTCGCAACGGAAAATTCGTTAATTTAGAATTAGTGAACCCGAGCCCGGGAGTGTTTGCGGGCGCACTCGCTTTGCGAATTTAAGTGCGGCCCACAAGTCACATCAAGCGTCAAATCACTAGTCAATCGATTGATGTGATGTCTAGTCACTTTGAGTGATGTGACAACTTGTCATTGTGATTGATGGTGGTAGTTGGTTGGCTTTAAAGCCTTTGACTTTTGGAAAGCAAAAAATTTGGTAAATGAATTTTTGAAATTCATTTTGTGTATTAGATACACATTTTTTCCAACCACCAACACTTAACACATTTTTCTCTCTCATTTTACTCTCTCCTCTCTCACGGTCTTGGACCACTTTTCTTTCTCTTTTGGCTTGCAAATGCCGAGAGTTTACAAGGGAGAAGATGGTGATTTTTATGGAAAAAATCACCAAGAGCTAGCACTCAAAATAGGACATACGAAGGTGATAGGGAATCTTTTTCATGAGCATGGAATCACCAAACAAAGCTTGGAGCTTTAAGGAACACCATGGCCGAATTTGGAGGACACAAAACAGCCTATTGCTGTGAGCCACCTTGGAGGAAAGCTTGAAGTTTTTATGTTCTTCGCATCGCAAACCGATCAATGTAAGTATGTTTCCGCCATATTTCTTGATGTATTCACATGTGTTTCTTGCTTGAAAATGATCATTGGGACTCAATAGAAACCCAACAATGGTATCAGAGCCATTTTGAGCATGAAACTTTATTAGGGTTAAAATTGGGTAAATTGAATTTGAGCATGTTTGAGTGAAATTAATTGTTTGAGCATGCTTGTAAATGAATGACTTGGAGTTATTTGTGATCAATTTTGTGAAAATTGGATTGGATCATTTTTCCCCAAAAATTGAGGCTTGGCCGAGAGATATACAAACCCTAATGTCATGGTATTTTGTGTTTTTGATCATTGGATGAGTTGGAAAACATTGGGTAATGTTAATTTAAGATTCAATTGGATTGGATTCACAATTGGACAAAATACCCTAAAAACCGTGACATGTTAGCATGTAAAATGACTTGATTTTTTGATTCAAATATGTTGGACATATGTTGATGATAATGAGCATAATTAATTGAACAAATTTGTGTTTT